>JAQJVK010000032.1:3713891-3876130 GCA_035578135.1 Flexamia atlantica
CTTACCTCATGACGTACATGCCCAGTGGACACGAATCGTTGACGAAAACTCGTTATATCTCGCTTATTTCTCAAGATATCTGAATGGAACTTGGTATATGGATTCATCTAGTTGATATCTACTTGATTATTGCAAAAAACCTGAATTTCACACTTCCATGGCAGCTTATCTACATACTCATTTCCCATGTCATTACAGATTATTACTCATATTACAGAAACATTACAGATTATTTACACATACACTACGAACATTTTTTCCAAAAAAATTTGTCAATAAGATAGATAACTATTTTCAGATAGTCTTCCATATAAAACAAAAATAAATGTCTACAAATGTCGATACACTCTCGGTAGACTGACTTGAAATTAAATAAAAACACTGTAACTGATAATACACAGAAGCTACTTAAAATTCTATTGAACTAAAATAAAATGAATGTTCAAAAACTGAAAATTATATTTTCAGTGCATTATATTCTTGGAGAATATGTAAGGCCTCCAAGGTTAAGCCTGATTGGAGGGTCCTTTTATTTAAATTTTCGAATACGAATAACAATCAGATAAAAATTAAATATAAAAATAAAATTATTGTTTTCTTATTTTTAGTGCCACAAATTTTACCAAGAAAAAATTGGTATTGCAAAACTACTATTGCAAATGAACATTCTGCAAAACTACAGCTGGTACTAATAAATAAACTATGGTTTGAATATTTGAAACCGCGCACCGCAGTTTGCTACCAGGCGGCCCATAACACTTCCAGATGCTGTCACAGTCCATATAAGCATAGAAAAATAAACAGGAATTCCTATTTATTTTTCTATGATATAAGCAATATAAGTTAGCATGCAACACTTAGACCATGAGTAGCAAAGCTCGACATGGTGCGCCCTCATCATAACCTAATATCTTATCTACCCCTACTTTGAGAGTATATTGTAAGTAGAATACCCCGCGCTTGAGTTTTAACATGGGCTCTTATGGGGAATAGATTTAACATGGGCTCTTATGGGGAATAGATTTAACATGGGGTCTTATGGAGAGTATATTTAACATTGAGTCTTATGGAGTAATAAATTACTTGAAATTGTAACAGTATTGTTAGGTATATAGTGTAATAAATGTGTTTTTATCTTGTAATCAATTGTAAATGTTGAGTTGTTGTGTCTCAAATGATCCTTTATTATAGTACAAAATACCTTCATAGCAATTTTAATTTACCTTTAACCTTCCTGCTTACCTTTAATTAAGTATCAGCATCTCATGTTTTATGCAAACAAAGCAGATGTTTTTAGATCTCAATGCTTTTTAAATGGCAGATATTTTACATTATTTCTTGTGTTCTGGTGAATGTCAAGCAATTTCATTATTTTTCCCTCCATTATGGAATAGAGACCTTTAATCTGAGCTCTCTCATCTTTCTATGACTTGCCAGACGCCCACAATTTTGATGGCAAATAACCGTCTTATGAAATTAGATATTTGATTATTACTACTTGAGGTGAAATTTTCCTGGTTATTGCCTGTATCTTTTTTTATATTAAAACCACTAAATCATCTTTATAATTTTTTATAATAAAGTAGACTGATTATAATGAGTGATATATTTTTGTTATTGGATCCAACAAGTGCTAATGAGAACAAGTAGTCCAGGCCCCACTTTGGGACCGGAAACAAGATGGCTGCCGTTTCCCGCCAAAATGTCACCGGAAACAAGATGGCGCCGCCGTTTCCCGCCAAAACACATAACCTCACTTTTTTCCCGCCAAAACACATAACCTCACTCTTTTCCCACCAAAACACATAACCTCACTTTCGGTTCCCGCTAAAATACATAACCTTACTTTTGTTTCCCGCCAAAATGGCGGACATAACCTATACCCATAGAGTATAACCTCCTCACAGTACATAGAGTGCTATAATATTACGTCACGCTAGCCCTATTACATATGTACTTACAACTGTAGAGATAGTAATATGTCATATTATTCCCTATAGTGTAGTGTGTACATAGAGTATTAAAAGTTGCCCGTCCCCCGCCCCCGCCCCCGTCCCCCGCCCCCGATCCCTGTACCGGTGTTACCAACAGCATAGAGTAAAAAGCATATACTATAACATACTATGTCACGCTACCCCTATTACATACGTTTTTACATATGTACATACTATGTCATGCTACCATATATTATACATTTATATATGTACAACGGTATATTATAATGGTTTATGGGCGGACATAACCTCACTTTTGGTTCCTGCTAAAATGTGGCGGGAAACAAGCAAGATGGCGGTGCCAAAAACTTGAAAAAGTGCGCCAAAACGGAAAAAAAGCCCGCCAAACAGTGTTGCCAACAGCATAGAGTAAAAAGCATATACTATAACATACTATGTCATGCTACCCCTATTACATATGTATTTGCATACGTACTTCCTATGTCATGCTACCGTGGCGGTGGTGGTGGCGAGTCTTTAAAACAAGCGAGCGAACAACACTGCACTAAACACCACATTGCGTTCAAGACTGACTCAGTATTGATTCAGCTATCGACAGGAAGTATGGTATCCTGTTTGGTGGTTTCGTTGACTGATAAGCTATTTGTTCTTGCTGTACTTTTAGCTTGCATGATATTTATTAAAAGACATACGGGAAGTATGTCGTCATTGTCCCCCGTCCCCCGCCCCCCTGTACAGTGTTGGCAACTGTAGACAGTGAAAACATTCATATTTATATAAATAATACTATATGTTATGCCACATTATCCCCCTAAAGTGTTACTATATAAAGTGTAGTTAATCACATAGAGAATAAAAAGACATATGTATATTTTATGATATGCTGGGTATGTTACATTAGTTCTTTGTAATGTTATAATATTATATGAAATTCTACTTAAAATTAAATAACTTTGGAATGGGTTAGTTAATATAGCTAAAATTTGGTATTTGGGTACTTCTTAACCTCTTCTACCTTTTCCAAAACCTTACACCCCCCTCTCACTCCACCCACCCCCTCTTTTTGTTCTTTTTCTTCTCAAATTTGACAAAAAATATATAAAATCGTCGATATCTCGAAAAAGGTTGGTCCTAGAGCAATTTTGGGCTCAAAAATCGACCCTCTGGGCATCCGACATCATGGGGCATATGACCATACCAAAAAACTTAACATTTGTAATGTGGTTTGCATTTACCAAAAATGAAGGGGTAAATACCATGTAAAAATTTAAAATTAAATAACTCTGGAATGGCTTGGTCAATTTAGGTAGAATTTGGTATTTAGGTACTTCTTAACCTCTTCTACCTTTTCCATAAACTTATACCCCCCTCTCACTCCACCCACCCCCTCTTTTTGTTCTTTTTCTTCTCAAATTTGACAAAAAATATATAAAATCGTCGATATCTTGAAAATGGTTGGTCCTAGAGCAATTTTGGACTCAAAAATTGACCCTCCGGGCATCCAAACTCATGGGGCACATGACCATACCAAGAAAACTTAACATTTGTAAAGTGGTTTGCATCTACCAAAAATGAAGTTGTAATTATCATGTAAAAATTTAAAATTTAATAACTTAGGAACTACTTGACCGAATTTAATGAAACTTGGTATGTGGACACTTGTTAACTTCTGCTACAATTTAAATCATACTTAAACCCTGTAGTGTGGGTGAGTATCTAGATAATTGAAGGGGCTACATTAAAAATTTAATATCTTAAGAACTAGGTGATGGATATTGATGTAACTTGATGTATAGGTACATGTCAACTTATGCTAAGACTTAAACTGGGTGATGCGGGTTGCATTACAGAAATTGAAGGGGCAAAAAATAAAACACAATAGCTCAGGAACTAATTATTGAATTTTAATTAAAATTGGTATGTGGGTACATTTGAGTCTCTGCTACCTTAGTCTGTACTTTTTTATTATATATTGAGGTATTAAGTTATTAATTTAAATATTAATGGGAAAATTAACATTGTAATGACCATAAAGGAAACGGATATTTAATAACTAACTTTGCTCTTGTAGCTTTTAAATGGTTGTCCTTTTGATTTGTGTAGTCAGTTTACTAGCATTGACATGTGTAGTTGTTCTTTTGATTTAAATAGTTAGCTTATTAATATGTATAGTTGTTCTTTTGGATTGTGTAGTCACCTCTTTGTATTAACATGTACAGTTGTTCTTTTGACTTGTGTAGTCACCGCTTTCTGTACGGTACGTACTACCTCATATACCTGTTACCATTAGCTCAGTTCTTCACTTTGCTCTGTTCTTGATATTGAGATAACATACTTACTTTTGAGTTGCATAAATTTAAGTATACTTTTAAATCTGACTTTTTATAATCTTTGGTTGGTGTATTTGCCTGATTTTATTAATAGTTGTATTTGTTTTTATTAACTTTAAATAATGCAGTCTGTTTCTAAGAAGAGTTCTCCAACTAAGGAACCAATTGTTTTTATTGGCGAAGAACAAACTTATAATCGAAAATTTAGACTGTATGGTCTTAGTACTACTTTTAAGTTTACTAAGCCTCCTAAAGGCGTGAGTGAGTTTGACTGGATACGTAAAGGGCTTGATAAAATAGTTGAAAGGGAGAAATCTAAAGCTTCTCCTACAGACTATCTTGGCTTTAAACTAATGTCTATCAATTTGAAAAGTAAGGAACCGGGGTATACTAACATGCGGCTAGCTTCTGAAGTAACTAGTAATGACATTTGGCAGATTTTTGGGGGAATACTTCAAAGTAACTCTGGAAACATTACTTCATCTGATACTTTTAGAGTAGATGTTTCAAGGGTAAATGTCCCTGTAGGAAAAGGTAGAGTAAGACCTGGCCTCTTCAATACCTTCGATGAAGAATGTAAGGCAAGGCGTGGTATAGTTGTCATTAATAACAAAGATAACCTATGTCTCCCTAGAGCTATAGTTGTAGGCAAGGCTTATGCTAAAAATGATCCTCAAATCTATGCTATTCGCTTAGACCAAGGATTGAGGCAAACACTTAGAGCTAAAAAACTTATGGCTAAGTCTCAAGTTGAAATACCAGAGGGAGGAGCTGGTATCCCTGAATTAGAGAAATTCCAGGCTCATCTAAAAAAGTACAGAATAACAGTATATAATTATGATAGTAAAGGTAGAGAAGTATATTTTGCAGGTGGAAATGATGATGCAAAATTTAAAATTAACTTATTGTTTCATGATGGTCACTACAATGTCATTACTAATTTAACTGCTGCGTTTGTCTGTAACTATTTTTGTGAAGCTTGTCATTTTCCCTATGATCATAAGGGTGAGCATAGGTGTACTAACTGCTGTTCTTCCTGTCATTCTATTTCCCCACCTTGTAAGCTTGAACATGGAGGCATAACATGCCGGTTTTGCAAACGTTTTTTCAAGAATGAACGGTGTTTTATAGCTCACCAAGGGCAGATTTGTAAGACTATACAGCTTTGCCAACATTGTAAAAAGCTAGTTTTCCCGACTAAACGCAAAGATGTTCATGTTTGTGGAGAGGTTTATTGTAAGCCATGTGGTGCTTTTAAAGACCCCAAACATCAGTGTTATATACAAGTTGACCGGAGAAGTCCAAAGAACCGAGACTTTCTCTTTATTTTCTTTGATTTTGAAACAAGACAGGATGAGACTTTGGTCTCAGATCCTAGTAAAAATGTTCACAAGGTTAACTTATGTGTGTCTCAACAGTATTGTTTTAAGTGTATCAATGGAGGAGAGTGTGAAACTTGCTCAGAGAGACAAAAAGTATTTGAAAAAGACCCTGTTAAGGAGTTTATGAACTATGTAATGACAGTGAGAAAACAGTTTAAACATGTTTGTGTAATCGCCCATAATGGACAGGGATTTGATTTTCAGTTTATTTTAAAGTATATCATAGAAGAAACCAAGTTTACACCAAAAATCACTCCCCGGGGAACAAAATTGATACTAATTGAAGTAGATAACGTAAGGTTTGTTGATTCATTGAGCTACTTTCCTATGTCTCTTTCTGCTCTCCCTAAAGCTTTTGACCTACCTCCTGAGAGAAAGAAGGGCTACTTCCCACACTTGTTCAACACATTGGCAAATCAAAATTATGTGGGTCCTATGCCTGACAAAAAGTACTATTGCCCTGAAACTATGTTTGAGAAAAATCACAATGACTTTGAGAAATGGTATGATGAAAGAGTAGCTGAAAATTATGTGTTTGATTTTAAAAAAGAAATCTTGGAGTATTGTATCTCAGATGTTGAAATCTTGGCTCAAGCCTGTATTAAATTTAGAGCTTTACTTCTTGAACAGTGTAATGTAGACCCATTTCTAGAATCAATCACTATAGCAAGTGCATGTAACTTGGTTTTTCGCCGTAACTTTTTAAAACCTAATACTATTGGCTTGATCCCTAAAAATGGGTATAGACTAACTGACAATCAATCAGCATTGGCTTTACAGTGGCTGACTTGGGAAGAGGAAAAGCGTGGGGTAAAAATTCAACATGCAGGCAGAGGGAGAGAAGTCAAAATTAATGGGTTGAAAGTTGATGGGTTTGACGGGAAGAATATTTAT
Organism: Flexamia atlantica; assembly: GCA_035578135.1. Classification (NCBI taxonomy): domain Eukaryota; kingdom Metazoa; phylum Arthropoda; class Insecta; order Hemiptera; family Cicadellidae; genus Flexamia; species Flexamia atlantica. The sequence continues at coordinate 3,720,453 of JAQJVK010000032.1, forward strand.
GAATTTCATGGGTGTTATTGGCATGGTTGCCCCAAATGTTATCCCTACAACAGAGAGGCTCCTTTGAAGGAGGATCCCTCTGATACATTACATTTGCGTTATGAGAAAACCAAATCTAAAATTGAGAAGCTTGGGGAAGTTGTAGAGATGTGGGAGTGTGACTTTAACAATTTAAAGAAGGATCAGAAACTAAATCATTTGGATAAACTTTCTATTCTAAACACTTTACCATTAAACGCTAGAGATGCATTCTTTGGGGGTAGGACAGATAACATAAAATCATATTACAAGTGTAAAGAGGGAGAGACAATCCAGTATGTAGATGTTTGCTCTTTGTACCCATATGTAAATAAATATTGTAAATATCCTGTAGGCCATCCAAAGATTTACATTGGAAATAAAGAATGCTTAGAAAGAGGTCTTGAAGTGGATGGTTTAATGAAATGTAAGATCTTACCTCCTTTCAATCTTTATCATCCTGTACTTCCTGCAAAGATGAATGATAAATTGATGTTTGTACTATGTAGGACTTGTGAGGAAACTTCAAATCAAGGTGATTGTGTTCATGAGTGTGAGGAGAGAGCTTTAGTGGGTACCTGGACTATGGATGAAATTAGAAAAGCAGTAGAAAAAGGCTATGTAATATTAGACATGTATGAACTGTGGGAGTATCAGATGGTGACTTTTGAGGAAGCAGGGTTGTTTACTGGTTTTATAAATAAATTTCTAAAGTTAAAACAAGAGGCATCAGGGTTTCCAGAATGGTGTAAAACTGAAGAAGACAAAGACTTGTATTTTTCCAAGTTCTTAGAGCATGAAGGGATTCAATTGGAAAAGGACAAAATTATTAAGAATGGGGGCTTGAGATCACTTGCGAAGCTTATGCTAAATTCATTTTGGGGAAAATTTGGACAAAGAGAGAACATGGAAAAAACTTCACTTGTTAGAAACTCTAAGGATTTATTTGCATTGTTTACTCAGCTTGGAAGTGTAGTTAGATTTATTGAAGCTATTAATGAAGAAGTAGTATTAGTCAACTGGAAAAACTTAGATGAGGCTAGGGAGACATTGAAAACTGTTAATGTTGTAATTGCAGCCTACACTACAGCTCATGCCAGATTGAAATTATATGAATATTTAGAAGCTTTAGGAGACCAGGTCTTATACTATGATACTGACAGTTGTATTTATTACTTCCGGGAAGGTTTGTACAGAGTCCCTACAGGAGATTACCTTGGGGAAATGACAGATGAACTTGTAGAGTATGGCCCAGGTTCATATATAACTGAGTTTGTCTCTGGGGGACCTAAAACCTACGCCTACCTTGTCTGGTCAACTAACAAGCAAGCCCTTGTCTCAGTCTGTAAAATAAAGGGTTTAACATTGAATTTAAAAACTTCTAAATTACTAAACTTTAAGACATTGAAAGATATGGTTCTTAGTGAAGTTCCTCAAATTATAGAAATTCATGAGAGTAGAATCAGGAGAACTAAAGACAAAAATGTTGTAACTACCAATGAAACAAAAATGTTTAAAATTACTGGTTCAAAAAGGAAATTAGTTGATGGATATGATACAGTGCCTTATGGATACAAAAAACAAAGAACACAGTAACAAAAACCAGGCATATAAACCACCAAACATAGAGCTCATATACCTCTTAACACATGCTCCAAAATGTTAGTCTGCTTTTAGCTGTGGTACTGAGCGGATGTACTAGAGCTGCTCTGTTGCTATAATAATATACTTGTATTTGCCATGGCAGTCTTTTTGAAATTTTTGTCCAAGACAAAGCTAAAGGAAAACTCTAAATTTTGTTTGACCTGTACAGAATATAAGTTTCAGTTAACAGGTTCAATAGATGTTTTTGAATGGCCTTTGACATTTTCAGAACAAATAGTATGTCATATAACACAGAATTTGACATCTAAAGCTTTTATACAAATAACAATCAACCATGGTGATACCTCAGGAAATATTCCATTTTTACAGCTAAACAAACTAACACCGGCAGTTTTTGATTATCATTTTGAAAAAATATTTTCTCAAGTTAAGACGCTATCAGATATTATAACTTTGGAAGTAACTGTTGTTACTGTTCCTAGCTGCTACCTTACACCTTAGATGAGTGCGGTAACCCTTAAATGTAATGTATAAACATCTTGTTCTCAATACTGAGGTCATTCTGTCTTGGACAGTGCTCCTGAGCAGACGTGTTGACAAGGTATTAACAGTTTAAGTGTCTCCTTAATTGTTTTATAATGTCTGCTAAATATTGTAATCTTAATGAACATTTAGTCTTGGTATTGTTTGATAGTGAAGGTAACCCTTGGTTTAAAGCTAAGGATATAGCTAAAGCCTTGGGGCATCTTGAGGTTATACGGAGGATTAAATCTTCTTTAAATGGTAACAGTATAAAGATTTTTAAAGATTTTCCAGAAACCCAAAAACAAGGACTCAAAAAAACATGATGGTAGAACCTATTTTGTTGATGAATTTGGATTACTAACTTTGATTTTACGTTCTCCTAATCCTGAAGCAAGAGAGCTGGTAAAAAGACTGTTTCCAAAGAAGTTTTATCTTCCATTTATTGATATTAAAGATTCAAAGTTATCTTAAACAGATCTAATGTATCCCACTGTATGAGTGTGAGTGTGTATGTGAGAAGTTAGTAAGGCTTAGTCTTGAAAGCTTCTGCTCTGTAGACAGACACCCACATTTTGGCTGGGCTAACCCCTGGTAAGTCCATATGTGGATGGCGGGTTGGCTTAGTTGCCGTAGAAAATGATTTCCCGCGTCTGCCACAGACAAGGACTTGATGTCCGGTGTGAATGAAGGTCCCTGGCGTGGTGTAAAAGCCCGTAAACCTTGAATGAAGGTCCCTGGCGCGGTGTAAAAGCCCGTAAACCTGAATGGTGTGTGAATGTAGGGCAAAGTTAATAGTTTGGCTCAGAACTTGGCTGGGTCATTCAATTAATATGCCCGGTGGGATATTGTTAGATTTCAAAGATAACGAGTAGCTCTCTTACTAAGCTTTATTGGGTTTGTAGAATGTAAAATCAATTGTTTGAGTCAAAAAATATAAAAATCCTCTGTTGGTCTCAGTAAATGGAGAGGTTACAGGTCAAAATGAAAGGGAATTATCCCCAGTAAATGACCGAGTGCCTCATACATAATGAACAGACCAACAGAGGCCAAAAAAATAAAATAAATGTTAGTGTGAGAGATAGAGCTTATAATTCTATCCTCACCCCAGAGGTTAGGCCTACAGGGGATGCTCTGGGTTAACAAAAAGAGTGCGCCGAGGCCCCTACGGCATAGCCATAAAGGCTTACCGTGGTGTGGAAACGTGGGCCCTAAAAATTTGTTGACTTAGAAGAGTTCAATTAAAGTTATTGTGAGATGACTTTAGATACTGCTTTTCTGAAAAGAGCACCGAAACGGTGCTCTCTTCAGCGAGCGTTTGCATATGCGTTTGCGTTTGCATGTTTGTTTGCGTTCGCATATGTGTTTGCATGTGCTTACGTTTGCATTGCGTTTGCTTTGTGTATGCTTTACGTTTTTATTGTGTTTGCTTTACGTATGGTTTATGTATGATTTGTGTATGCTTTATGTATGCTTTGTGTTTGCATTGCGATTGTATGTGCGTTTGCGTTTGCGTGATGTGTTTGTATATGCTTTGCGTTTGCGTTTGCATGTTTGCGTTCGCATATGCGTTTGCATGTGTGTTTATGTTTGCATTTGAGTTTGCATATGTGTGTGTTTGCGATTACATATGTATTTGAATATGTGTTTGTATGTGCGTTTGCGTTTGCGTGATGCGTTTGTGTATGCTTTATGTTTATTTTTACCTAACTTGACCATGAAAACCCCGTCTATCAGACGGGGTTGAGAGATAATGAAAAATTGTCTATTGTCAGTTTATGATTATGTAAAGGAGAAAAATATCATTCCCCTTTAAACCATCAAATATATTTATTTATTAATGGACCTTATTTGTGTTGTCACTTAATGTTTTCATCTATCCCCAGACGAGTTCGTTTCTGACTCGAACTGAACCAATAGGGTTGCAGTTTTCCGAGTTGTTGATTCGTTAGGATCCGAGTTCGTGTAAGTTCGGTAATCTCCGTACGAGTTCGTGTCTAACTCGGATTATGTCATGGCGGCCAACCGGTAGTCATTGTGTTTCGGTGCTCCCTTTGATCATCGTATATTTTACAGTGTTTGACTCAAATTTTCCCATATACCAACTTTAAATAAAACCCAATAGTCAGCTTAAGTTAGGACTAGACATTTTCAAGTATAAAAGTTAGGTTATGCAATATCAAAGAGCAAAGTAACGCAGGGATGTCTTACCGGCACGAGTAGTAATGCCCGCGCTTGAGTTCTAACATGGGCTCTTATGGGGAATAGATTTAACATGGGCTCTTATGGAGAGTATATTTAACATTGAGTCTTATGGAGTAATAAATTACTTGAAATGTAACAGTATTGTTAGGTATATAGTGCAATAAATGTGTTTTTATCTTGTAATCAATTGTAAATGTTGAGTTGTTGTGTCTCAAATGATCCTTTATTATAGTACAAAATACCTTCATAGCAATCTCAATTTACCTTTAACCTTCCTACCTACCTTTAATCAAATACCAGCATCTCCGGTGCTATCTTTGAATATCTAATCTCATACAGTACTTGCTAAAGAACCTGGCTCATATGAGTCTATCTACCAATGGAGTTTTGCCTCTAAGTAGTATAGTATAAAAGAATTTATCTATAATAAATAAATGTTTTAAATAAAATCCAATAGTCAGGTTAAGTTAGGTTAAAATAGGTCAAGTTGAGTTAGGTTAAAAGAGGTCAGGTTGAGTTAGGTTAAAAGAGGTCAGGTTGAGTTAGGTTAAAAGAGGTCAGGTTGAGTTAGGTTTAAAATAGGTTAGGTTAAGTTAGGTTTGACCGAGACTTGGCATCAGCAATAACAACAATACTAATTAATATTTCATTGGTGGCTTCAATGCCACGTCTCGGTCAAACCTAACTTAACCTAACCTATTTTAAACCTAACTCAACCTGACCTCTTTTAACCTAACTCAACCTGACCTCTTTTAACCTAACTCAACCTGACCTCTTTTAACCTAACTCAACTTGACCTATTTTAACCTAACTTAACCTGACTATTGGATTTTATTTAAAACATTTATTTATTATAGATAAATTCTTTTATACTATACTACTTAGAGGCAAAACTCCATTGGTAGATAGACTCATATGAGCCAGGTTCTTTAGCAAGTACTGTATGAGATTAGATATTCAAAGATAGCACCGGAGATGCTGGTATTTGATTAAAGGTAGGTAGGAAGGTTAAAGGTAAATTGAGATTGCTATGAAGGTATTTTGTACTATAATAAAGGATCATTTGAGACACAACAACTCAACATTTACAATTGATTACAAGATAAAAACACATTTATTGCACTATATACCTAACAATACTGTTACATTTCAAGTAATTTATTACTCCATAAGACTCAATGTTAAATATACTCTCCATAAGAGCCCATGTTAAATCTATTCCCCATAAGAGCCCATGTTAGAACTCAAGCGCGGGCATTACTACTCGTGCCGGTAAGACATCCCTGCGTTACTTTGCTCTTTGATATTGCATAACCTAACTTTTATACTTGAAAATGTCTAGTCCTAACTTAAGCTGACTATTGGGTTTTATTTAAAGTTGGTATATGGGAAAATTTGAGTCAAACACTGTAAAATATACGATGATCAAAGGGAGCACCGAAACACAATGACTACCGGTTGGCCGCCATGACATAATCCGAGTTAGACACGAACTCGTACGGAGATTACCGAACTTACACGAACACGGATCCTAACGAATCAACAACTCGGAAAACTGCAACCCTATTGGTTCAGTTCGAGTCAGAAACGAACTCGTCTGGGGATAGATGAAAACATTAAGTGACAACACAAATAAGGTCCATTAATAAATAAATATATTTGATGGTTTAAAGGGGAATGATATTTTTCTCCTTTACATAATCATAAACTGACAATAGACAATTTTTCATTATCTCTCAACCCCGTCTGATAGACGGGGTTTTCATGGTCAAGTTAGGTAAAAATAAACATAAAGCATACACAAACGCATCACGCAAACGCAAACGCACATACAAACACATATTCAAATACATATGTAATCGCAAACACACACATATGCAAACTCAAATGCAAACATAAACACACATGCAAACGCATATGCGAACGCAAACATGCAAACGCAAACGCAAAGCATATACAAACACATCACGCAAACGCAAACGCACATACAATCGCAATGCAAACACAAAGCATACATAAAGCATACACAAATCATACATAAACCATACGTAAAGCAAACACAATAAAAACGTAAAGCATACACAAAGCAAACGCAATGCAAACGTAAGCACATGCAAACACATATGCGAACGCAAACAAACATGCAAACGCAAACGCATATGCAAACGCTCGCTGAAGAGAGCACCGTTTCGGTGCTCTTTTCAGAAAAGCAGTATCTAAAGTCATCTCACAATAACTTTAATTGAACTCTTCTAAGTCAACAAATTTTTAGGGCCCACGTTTCCACACCACGGTAAGCCTTTATGGCTATGCCGTAGGGGCCTCGGCGCACTCTTTTTGTTAACCCAGAGCATCCCCTGTAGGCCTAACCTCTGGGGTGAGGATAGAATTATAAGCTCTATCTCTCACACTAACATTTATTTTATTTTTTTGGCCTCTGTTGGTCTGTTCATTATGTATGAGGCACTCGGTCATTTACTGGGGATAATTCCCTTTCATTTTGACCTGTAACCTCTCCATTTACTGAGACCAACAGAGGATTTTTATATTTTTTGACTCAAACAATTGATTTTACATTCTACAAACCCAATAAAGCTTAGTAAGAGAGCTACTCGTTATCTTTGAAATCTAACAATATCCCACCGGGCATATTAATTGAATGACCCAGCCAAGTTCTGAGCCAAACTATTAACTTTGCCCTACATTCACACACCATTCAGGTTTACGGGCTTTTACACCGCGCCAGGGACCTTCATTCAAGGTTTACGGGCTTTTACACCACGCCAGGGACCTTCATTCACACCGGACATCAAGTCCTTGTCTGTGGCAGACGCGGGAAATCATTTTCTACGGCAACTAAGCCAACCCGCCATCCACATATGGACTTACCAGGGGTTAGCCCAGCCAAAATGTGGGTGTCTGTCCACAGAGCAGAAGCTTTCAAGACTAAGCCTTACTAACTTCTCACATACACACTCACACTCATACAGTGGGATACATTAGATCTGTTTAAGATAACTTTGAATCTTTAATATCAATAAATGGAAGATAAAACTTCTTTGGAAACAGTCTTTTTACCAGCTCTCTTGCTTCAGGATTAGGAGAACGTAAAATCAAAGTTAGTAATCCAAATTCATCAACAAAATAGGTTCTACCATCATGTTTTTTGAGTCCTTGTTTTTGGGTTTCTGGAAAATCTTTAAAAATCTTTATACTGTTACCATTTAAAGAAGATTTAATCCTCCGTATAACCTCAAGATGCCCCAAGGCTTTAGCTATATCCTTAGCTTTAAACCAAGGGTTACCTTCACTATCAAACAATACCAAGACTAAATGTTCATTAAGATTACAATATTTAGCAGACATTATAAAACAATTAAGGAGACACTTAAACTGTTAATACCTTGTCAACACGTCTGCTCAGGAGCACTGTCCAAGACAGAATGACCTCAGTATTGAGAACAAGATGTTTATACATTACATTTAAGGGTTACCGCACTCATCTAAGGTGTAAGGTAGCAGCTAGGAACAGTAACAACAGTTACTTCCAAAGTTATAATATCTGATAGCGTCTTAACTTGAGAAAATATTTTTTCAAAATGATAATCAAAAACTGCCGGTGTTAGTTTGTTTAGCTGTAAAAATGGAATATTTCCTGAGGTATCACCATGGTTGATTGTTATTTGTATAAAAGCTTTAGATGTCAAATTCTGTGTTATATGACATACTATTTTTTCTGAAAATGTCAAAGGCCATTCAAAAACATCTATTGAACCTGTTAACTGAAACTTATATTCTGTACAGGTCAAACAAAATTTAGAGTTTTCCTTTAGCTTTGTCTTGGACAAAAATTTCAAAAAGACTGCCATGGCAAATACAAGTATATTATTATAGCAACAGAGCAGCTCTAGTACATCCGCTCAGTACCACAGCTAAAAGCAGACTAACATTTTGGAGCATGTGTTAAGAGGTATATGAGCTCTATGTTTGGTGGTTTATATGCCTGGTTTTTGTTACTGTGTTCTTTGTTTTTTGTATCCATAAGGCACTGTATCATATCCATCAACTAATTTCCTTTTTGAACCAGTAATTTTAAACATTTTTGTTTCATTGGTAGTTACAACATTTTTGTCTTTAGTTCTCCTGATTCTACTCTCATGAATTTCTATAATTTGAGGAACTTCACTAAGAACCATATCTTTCAATGTCTTAAAGTTTAGTAATTTAGAAGTTTTTAAATTCAATGTTAAACCCTTTATTTTACAGACTGAGACAAGGGCTTGCTTGTTAGTTGACCAGACAAGGTAGGCGTAGGTTTTAGGTCCCCCAGAGACAAACTCAGTTATATATGAACCTGGGCCATACTCTACAAGTTCATCTGTCATTTCCCCAAGGTAATCTCCTGTAGGGACTCTGTACAAACCTTCCCGGAAGTAATAAATACAACTGTCAGTATCATAGTATAAGACCTGGTCTCCTAAAGCTTCTAAATATTCATATAATTTCAATCTGGCATGAGCTGTAGTGTAGGCTGCAATTACAACATTAACAGTTTTCAATGTCTCCCTAGCCTCATCTAAGTTTTTCCAGTTGACTAATACTACTTCTTCATTAATAGCTTCAATAAATCTAACTACACTTCCAAGCTGAGTAAACAATGCAAATAAATCCTTAGAGTTTCTAACAAGTGAAGTTTTTTCCATGTTCTCTCTTTGTCCAAATTTTCCCCAAAATGAATTTAGCATAAGCTTCGCAAGTGATCTCAAGCCCCCATTCTTAATAATTTTGTCCTTTTCCAATTGAATCCCTTCATGCTCTAAGAACTTGGAAAAATACAAGTCTTTGTCTTCTTCAGTTTTACACCATTCTGGAAACCCTGATGCCTCTTGTTTTAACTTTAGAAATTTATTTATAAAACCAGTAAACAACCCTGCTTCCTCAAAAGTCACCATCTGATACTCCCACAGTTCATACATGTCTAATATTACATAGCCTTTTTCTACTGCTTTTCTAATTTCATCCATAGTCCAGGTACCCACTAAAGCTCTCTCCTCACACTCATGAACACAATCACCTTGATTTGAAGTTTCCTCACAAGTCCTACATAGTACAAACATCAATTTATCATTCATCTTTGCAGGAAGTACAGGATGATAAAGATTGAAAGGAGGTAAGATCTTACATTTCATTAAACCATCCACTTCAAGACCTCTTTCTAAGCATTCTTTATTTCCAATGTAAATCTTTGGATGGCCTACAGGATATTTACAATATTTATTTACATATGGGTACAAAGAGCAAACATCTACATACTGGATTGTCTCTCCCTCTTTACACTTGTAATATGATTTTATGTTATCTGTCCTACCCCCAAAGAATGCATCTCTAGCGTTTAATGGTAAAGTGTTTAGAATAGAAAGTTTATCCAAATGATTTAGTTTCTGATCCTTCTTTAAATTGTTAAAGTCACACTCCCACATCTCTACAACTTCCCCAAGCTTCTCAATTTTAGATTTGGTTTTCTCATAACGCAAATGTAATGTATCAGAGGGATCCTCCTTCAAAGGAGCCTCTCTGTTGTAGGGATAACATTTGGGGCAACCATGCCAATAACACCCATGAAATTCATAAATATTCTTCCCGTCAAACCCATCAACTTTCAACCCATTAATTTTGACTTCTCTCCCTCTGCCTGCATGTTGAATTTTTACCCCACGCTTTTCCTCTTCCCAAGTCAGCCACTGTAAAGCCAATGCTGATTGATTGTCAGTTAGTCTATACCCATTTTTAGGGATCAAGCCAATAGTATTAGGTTTTAAAAAGTTACGGCGAAAAACCAAGTTACATGCACTTGCTATAGTGATTGATTCTAGAAATGGGTCTACATTACACTGTTCAAGAAGTAAAGCTCTAAATTTAATACAGGCTTGAGCCAAGATTTCAACATCTGAGATACAATACTCCAAGATTTCTTTTTTAAAATCAAACACATAATTTTCAGCTACTCTTTCATCATACCATTTCTCAAAGTCATTGTGATTTTTCTCAAACATAGTTTCAGGGCAATAGTACTTTTTGTCAGGCATAGGACCCACATAATTTTGATTTGCCAATGTGTTGAACAAGTGTGGGAAGTAGCCCTTCTTTCTCTCAGGAGGTAGGTCAAAAGCTTTAGGGAGAGCAGAAAGAGACATAGGAAAGTAGCTCAATGAATCAACAAACCTTACGTTATCTACTTCAATTAGTATCAATTTTGTTCCCCGGGGAGTGATTTTTGGTGTAAACTTGGTTTCTTCTATGATATACTTTAAAATAAACTGAAAATCAAATCCCTGTCCATTATGGGCGATTACACAAACATGTTTAAACTGTTTTCTCACTGTCATTACATAGTTCATAAACTCCTTAACAGGGTCTTTTTCAAATACTTTTTGTCTCTCTGAGCAAGTTTCACACTCTCCTCCATTGATACACTTAAAACAATACTGTTGAGACACACATAAGTTAACCTTGTGAACATTTTTACTAGGATCTGAGACCAAAGTCTCATCCTGTCTTGTTTCAAAATCAAAGAAAATAAAGAGAAAGTCTCGGTTCTTTGGACTTCTCCGGTCAACTTGTATATAACACTGATGTTTGGGGTCTTTAAAAGCACCACATGGCTTACAATAAACCTCTCCACAAACATGAACATCTTTGCGTTTAGTCGGGAAAACTAGCTTTTTACAATGTTGGCAAAGCTGTATAGTCTTACAAATCTGCCCTTGGTGAGCTATAAAACACCGTTCATTCTTGAAAAAACGTTTGCAAAACCGGCATGTTATGCCTCCATGTTCAAGCTTACAAGGTGGGGAAATAGAATGACAGGAAGAACAGCAGTTAGTACACCTATGCTCACCCTTATGATCATAGGGAAAATGACAAGCTTCACAAAAATAGTTACAGACAAACGCAGCAGTTAAATTAGTAATGACATTGTAGTGACCATCATGAAACAATAAGTTAATTTTAAATTTTGCATCATCATTTCCACCTGCAAAATATACTTCTCTACCTTTACTATCATAATTATATACTGTTATTCTGTACTTTTTTAGATGAGCCTGGAATTTCTCTAATTCAGGGATACCAGCTCCTCCCTCTGGTATTTCAACTTGAGACTTAGCCATAAGTTTTTTAGCTCTAAGTGTTTGCCTCAATCCTTGGTCTAAGCGAATAGCATAGATTTGAGGATCATTTTTAGCATAAGCCTTGCCTACAACTATAGCTCTAGGGAGACATAGGTTATCTTTGTTATTAATGACAACTATACCACGCCTTGCCTTACATTCTTCATCGAAGGTATTGAAGAGGCCAGGTCTTACTCTACCTTTTCCTACAGGGACATTTACCCTTGAAACATCTACTCTAAAAGTATCAGATGAAGTAATGTTTCCAGAGTTACTTTGAAGTATTCCCCCAAAAATCTGCCAAATGTCATTACTAGTTACTTCAGAAGCTAGCCGCATGTTAGTATACCCCGGTTCCTTACTTTTCAAATTGATAGACATTAGTTTAAAGCCAAGATAGTCTGTAGGAGAAGCTTTAGATTTCTCCCTTTCAACTATTTTATCAAGCCCTTTACGTATCCAGTCAAACTCACTCACGCCTTTAGGAGGCTTAGTAAACTTAAAAGTAGTACTAAGACCATACAGTCTAAATTTTCGATTATAAGTTTGTTCTTCGCCAATAAAAACAATTGGTTCCTTAGTTGGAGAACTCTTCTTAGAAACAGACTGCATTATTTAAAGTTAATAAAAACAAATACAACTATTAATAAAATCAGGCAAATACACCAACCAAAGATTATAAAAAGTCAGATTTAAAAGTATACTTAAATTTATGCAACTCAAAAGTAAGTATGTTATCTCAATATCAAGAACAGAGCAAAGTGAAGAACTGAGCTAATGGTAACAGGTATATGAGGTAGTACGTACCGTACAGAAAGCGGTGACTACACAAGTCAAAAGAACAACTGTACATGTTAATACAAAGAGGTGACTACACAATCCAAAAGAACAACTATACATATTAATAAGCTAACTATTTAAATCAAAAGAACAACTACACATGTCAATGCTAGTAAACTGACTACACAAATCAAAAGGACAACCATTTAAAAGCTACAAGAGCAAAGTTAGTTATTAAATATCCGTTTCCTTTATGGTCATTACAATGTTAATTTTCCCATTAATATTTAAATTAATAACTTAATACCTCAATATATAATAAAAAAGTACAGACTAAGGTAGCAGAGACTCAAATGTACCCACATACCAATTTTAATTAAAATTCAATAATTAGTTCCTGAGCTATTGTGTTTTATTTTTTGCCCCTTCAATTTCTGTAATGCAACCCGCATCACCCAGTTTAAGTCTTAGCATAAGTTGACATGTACCTATACATCAAGTTACATCAATATCCATCACCTAGTTCTTAAGATATTAAATTTTTAATGTAGCCCCTTCAATTATCTAGATACTCACCCACACTACAGGGTTTAAGTATGATTTAAATTGTAGCAGAAGTTAACAAGTGTCCACATACCAAGTTTCATTAAATTCGGTCAAGTAGTTCCTAAGTTATTAAATTTTAAATTTTTACATGGTAATTACAACTTCATTTTTGGTAGATGCAAACCACTTTACAAATGTTAAGTTTTCTTGGTATGGTCATGTGCCCCATGAGTTTGGATGCCCGGAGGGTCAATTTTTGAGTCCAAAATTGCTCTAGGACCAACCATTTTCAAGATATCGACGATTTTATATATTTTTTGTCAAATTTGAGAAGAAAAAGAACAAAAAGAGGGGGTGGGTGGAGTGAGAGGGGGGTATAAGTTTATGGAAAAGGTAGAAGAGGTTAAGAAGTACCTAAATACCAAATTCTACCTAAATTGACCAAGCCATTCCAGAGTTATTTAATTTTAAATTTTTACATGGTATTTACCCCTTCATTTTTGGTAAATGCAAACCACATTACAAATGTTAAGTTTTTTTGGTATGGTCATATGCCCCATGATGTCGGATGCCCAGAGGGTCGATTTTTGAGCCCAAAATTGCTCTAGGACCAACCTTTTTCGAGATATCGACGATTTTATATATTTTTTGTCAAATTTGAGAAGAAAAAGAACAAAAAGAGGGGGTGGGTGGAGTGAGAGGGGGGTGTAAGGTTTTGGAAAAGGTAGAAGAGGTTAAGAAGTACCCAAATACCAAATTTTAGCTATATTAACTAACCCATTCCAAAGTTATTTAATTTTAAGTAGAATTTCATATAATATTATAACATTACAAAGAACTAATGTAACATACCCAGCATATCATAAAATATACATATGTCTTTTTATTCTCTATGTGATTAACTACACTTTATATAGTAACACTTTAGGGGGATAATGTGGCATAACATATAGTATTATTTATATAAATATGAATGTTTTCACTGTCTACAGTTGCCAACACTGTACAGGGGGGCGGGGGACGGGGGACAATGACGACATACTTCCCGTATGTCTTTTAATAAATATCATGCAAGCTAAAAGTACAGCAAGAACAAATAGCTTATCAGTCAACGAAACCACCAAACAGGATACCATACTTCCTGTCGATAGCTGAATCAATACTGAGTCAGTCTTGAACGCAATGTGGTGTTTAGTGCAGTGTTGTTCGCTCGCTTGTTTTAAAGACTCGCCACCACCACCGCCACGGTAGCATGACATAGGAAGTACGTATGCAAATACATATGTAATAGGGGTAGCATGACATAGTATGTTATAGTATATGCTTTTTACTCTATGCTGTTGGCAACACTGTTTGGCGGGCTTTTTTTCCGTTTTGGCGCACTTTTTCAAGTTTTTGGCACCGCCATCTTGCTTGTTTCCCGCCACATTTTAGCAGGAACCAAAAGTGAGGTTATGTCCGCCCATAAACCATTATAATATACCGTTATACATATATAAATGTATAATATATGGTAGCATGACATAGTATGTACATATGTAAAAACGTATGTAATAGGGGTAGCGTGACATAGTATGTTATAGTATATGCTTTTTACTCTATGCTGTTGGTAACACCGGTACAGGGATCGGGGGCGGGGGACGGGGGCGGGGGCGGGGGACGGGCAACTTTTAATACTCTATGTACACACTACACTATAGGGAATAATATGACATATTACTATCTCTACAGTTGTAAGTACATATGTAATAGGGCTAGCGTGACGTAATATTATAGCACTCTATGTACTGTGAGGAGGTTATACTCTATGGGTATAGGTTATGTCCGCCATTTTGGCGGGAAACAAAAGTAAGGTTATGTATTTTAGCGGGAACCGAAAGTGAGGTTATGTGTTTTGGTGGGAAAAGAGTGAGGTTATGTGTTTTGGCGGGAAAAAAGTGAGGTTATGTGTTTTGGCGGGAAAAAAGTGAGGTTATGTGTTTTGGCGGGAAACGGCGGCGCCATCTTGTTTCCGGTGACATTTTGGCGGGAAACGGCAGCCATCTTGTTTCCGGTCCCAAAGTGGGGCCTGGACTACTTGTTCTCATTAGCACTTGTTGGATCCAATAACAAAAATATATCACTCATTATAATCAGTCTACTTTATTATAAAAAATTATAAAGATGATTTAGTGGTTTTAATATAAAAAAAGATACAGGCAATAACCAGGAAAATTTCACCTCAAGTAGTAATAATCAAATATCTAATTTCATAAGACGGTTATTTGCCATCAAAATTGTGGGCGTCTGGCAAGTCATAGAAAGATGAGAGAGCTCAGATTAAAGGTCTCTATTCCATAATGGAGGGAAAAATAATGAAATTGCTTGACATTCACCAGAACACAAGAAATAATGTAAAATATCTGCCATTTAAAAAGCATTGAGATCTAAAAACATCTGCTTTGTTTGCATAAAACATGAGATGCTGATACTTAATTAAAGGTAAGCAGGAAGGTTAAAGGTAAATTAAAATTGCTATGAAGGTATTTTGTACTATAATAAAGGATCATTTGAGACACAACAACTCAACATTTACAATTGATTACAAGATAAAAACACATTTATTACACTATATACCTAACAATACTGTTACAATTTCAAGTAATTTATTACTCCATAAGACTCAATGTTAAATATACTCTCCATAAGACCCCATGTTAAATCTATTCCCCATAAGAGCCCATGTTAAATCTATTCCCCATAAGAGCCCATGTTAAAACTCAAGCGCGGGGTATTCTACTATTGTATAGTAGGCATTTTTATCCACGTTAGTTAATTTATATTTAATTTCATTGTAATTAAAAAAAGCAGGAAAATATGATTTTTCTTGATGGATCTATAAATACCAACCTCCTTCAGTTTATCCATAGTTTGATATAGCCGAGGTCAGGTTGATTTTATGAACACCGACTTCTCTAAATCACTTAATTAGGTCAATCAATTACAAATTGTCAGAAAGATATAATTTTTATTGGCTTTGGATAAAGTTATCACGCTTTTTCGTCTTACCTTCATAATAGAGATATACTTTAATATGGCGTAGTAAAAATAAAAGACTAACTAAAGTTATAGGAATTCTGTTGTTAATAAAACTAAACAGATATTACACGAGGGTAGTGAAGATATTTATTTCTAGCATGGATGTATTTTGCTCTATTACAGTGGAGATGTTTGTCTAGGGGTGCTGCTGGCGATGCAGGCGATGGCAGCGATGGCCGAGGCCGTGGGGGCCGCCGGACACGGGCCCTCCCCTGATGATGATGATGATGCTTCTGGTTTTGGTGGTTATTGTGGAGAATGAAAATGAATATGAAATAGTTTATTGAAAACAATAAATGTTTATGAAAATCGTTAAAATTACATCATTACCTAATAAATAGTTAACATGGTTGATGTATTAGTTAAATTGTACACAATATACATCTAAAACCTTATGTCATAGAATTCATCATGTTTATACAGACAAGCAGCAACAAGAGATGTCTTAAGAACATGTACAAACTTGGCTCTAGGCAACTCCTTAATACCAGCAGGCAGTGCATTGAACATTCTAATGCCTTGGTATTTAAAACTGTTCTGTGTAGCAGATAGTGCACGCCTAGTAGTCATTATATGATCTTTATATCTTGAGTTATGCTTATGAACATCAGACATTTTTGTGAAGTGTAATAAATTTTCTTTCACATAAAGTAAGCTTGTCAAAACAAATAAAGAAGGTAGTCTGAGAATACCCAGTGAAAGCATATAGTGAATAATTTATGTATTGCCGAGCAAATGTGTTACGAATGCATTGAACAAGAAGATATGTCCACACCCTGTGGAGCCTGTGTGTTCGGCAACATTTATTTGAAGGCGACCAAACATTGACAGACTTCATGAACTATGTGATTCAACCAAGAACACAATTATTCAAAAAAATTGTGATGGTTGCTCATAATATGAAGAGCTATGATGGTTTATCCTCAACCATATGATACAGCAGCTCAATTGGGATATAAATATCCCAAGAGATTTCATTGGCAACTCTAGAAGACTAGCTTACATGGTTAGGGGTATAGCCGTAACACCTCAAGTGCGTAACGTCAGGGCTGTTTAAGGCGTTCTCCATTGACAAGAATCACCGGGGCGATGCGGTCTCAGGGAGCTACACCAATCAGCTGGCGACAACCAACTCAGACATCGAGCGACGAGGAACCACGACTATCATCATGGGAAAGGGTTAAAATGTAAGGACTTTGCTAAAAACTGTAGTGGTGTTTTAAGTTTTGACATGAATCGAGTGTTGAGTAAAATATATTACAACACCTCTCACCCTGCAGGGTTTGCGAGTGCAAAATCCCTCATCAAACACACTAAAGGAAAATACAGCGCTAACAAAGTCAAAGAGTGGTTACAGTCTCAAGATACATATACGTTACATAAGCCATTAAAAATAAAATTTAAAAGAAACAGATATATAACTAATGACATTGATCAATTATGGGAGGCTGACTTAAATGACATGAGAGGCCTGAAAAAATTTAATGATGGGGTGACTTTTTTGTTAAGCGTGTTGATGTTTTTAGTAAATACAGATTCATTGTTCCCCTAAAAGATAATACCCCCGTTGCAGCAGACCTGGTTATTCAGCGAAGTTCAAATGCAAAACAACATATTTTAATCCAACATAGCGAGATTTGACATGTTTTTGTAAGCTCCATAAGAATACCATGGGGAATGAGTATGCAGGTTTGTTGCTACAGGTATGTTTAAACTGGTTGGTTTTAATTCAATATTTACTAGATCTGAACTAGAAGAAGCCATTTACCAAGTTTTATCAAGATATGTTGAGAAATAAGCGAAATAAAAAATTATTATTCCTAAGTTGGCCAAAGTATGTACTAATCATCTCATCAAAAAGTTTTATACAACTCACATTGAAAACATTGTTGGTTACACGTGGTGTTTGCTTACATTTTCTCCGAACTGTCAAATCACCACGTTACGTTTGTTTACAATATTGTTTTGTTTTCATTCGTGATAATCGTTATAAAAAGTTTACAATATCACCTATTTGTAGAATTATATATTTTTAAATTTAACCTTTTTACACAGCGGGAAAGTTAAATATGATTCTATTTCTTGATTGCCATTTATTTTAGTTTGTTTAGCTGCTTGTTTATTTTTCCTGGACCAATTTTGATAAGTTTTGAACGCAATACGAAACAATCTTTCTTGTCAGATGCTGACTTTCAGCAAGTAGTAATGGTTAATTATAAACTCGCCTATTTTTCTTTATACATTGTATTTAATAATAAAATATAAGGCTATTAATCATGCCGCATCCATGGCGCACCCCCTCCGTGTTATTACATACTTAATTTGAAAAAGCGCATCAGTAATATTTTAAGTTGCGCAAGAGAACTTCCAGTTGCAATATTGCATTAGAACTTTCCCTTTACTGCAAGTGCTATACTAAAACAGATGTTCGTTAGCTATGTTTTCAGTACAGCTGGATTTTATGCTTATGTTCGTAAGAAGATAATAGTTTGTTTACTTTCGTTTTGGCCAACTTAGGTGAATCCTACTCTACCTATTTCCCATAAGGTTAACATTGAGACAACGTACTGTGTTTAACACTTTCAATACTCGGTAACCAATGGACATAGAGCAGTAATTCAAGATACTAAATTGTTTGTTTTTTTTTTAGCTAAATTCATTGGTGCAAACAAAAATTTGATAAATTGGGGGGGTTTATCCCCCTTTACCCTCCCTTCCAGTGGTCCGATCAGGCTGGTTCACGAACTAGTCCAATCGATTACCACTTTACATGTCTGTACCAAATTTCATCAAGATCGGACCATTTTTACGGCCGCTATCGTGCTAACAGACACACACACACACACATACACACATATCTACTATATATTTGTCAAATACCACTCAGTGGAAACATCGTACAGCCCAAACTACTTGACCTAGAACCTTGAAACTTTGCGTGGATGTTCCTTTTAGGGCGTAGGCATCCGCTAAGAACGGATTTTACAAAATTCGTAGTATAAAGGGGTTTTTGGCGAGGCCGAAGTTTTTTAAATTTTCCCATTTAAAAGTTTGTTGGACGATTTTTGTTTACATTTTTAACGTTCATAAAACAATCAGCTGGTAGTTAGCTTCGGAAATGTATACGTTGATACAGATGATAATAAATTGATTTCTTTGATCATGATGGCTTCATTGATTTTTGTTCATTTGTTTCAAGGACAATTAGTTAAGTGGCACCATCTATATTTCGGTAGCGGGAGTTATCGTTTTTCCTGGAGGCGTTCGTAATAATTTTTTAATTACATCTATGCCTGTCCGATGATTTGATGTTTCGTATAATTCGACGTACGCAGTTTTAAACGTAAAGAGCATACTGCATTTTGTGGCTGAGTCTTGAGACTAAATCCGGTAAGATGGAAAGAGAAAAGAACAGTGGTGTTTCAGTCACAAACAGAATGTGCTGAAATGATATGATTCTTTGATCTATTTAAGTAAAAATGTATAAATTATTCAAATCCCTGATTGTAAGTTATATTTATACTATCTTTTCTACTATATTTTTGTCAAATACCACTGACCCATCATTGTACAGCCAAAACTACTTAACCTAGAACCTTGAAAATTTGCATGGACGTTCCTTACAGAGTGATGGCATTCACCAAGAACGGTTTTTTAGAACGGATTTTCGAGGTTTTTAGAGGTTTTTGGTGGAGCTGAAGCTTTGAAAATGCCCCATGTTAATGTAATGGATGATCTTTTGTTTAAATTTCAAATTGTATTAAATCAAGTATATTAGCTTCACAAACGGATACGTTGTTACAGCTGATTTATAATTTGATTCCTTTTATCGTAGTTTTATGGTTGTTTTGATGATTTTGTTAGGTTGTTCGTACTATATAAAAGTTACATTTGGTTTAGTTTCGTACCTTATAGTTCAATCATAAGCTTATTATGTGGTACCATCTTTTTAGGCAGCGGGAGCTATATAGTTATTTCCTTATGCCGGCCTTTATGTTTTTAATTACGTACAATCATGCCAGTTACAATAATTTGGCAAAGTCCTTTTTCATCTTATTCGACGGTGTCCCGGCTTTTCACGGAAAAATAAATGCTGCAATCAGTGGTCGATCTTAAATTATTACTACCCGCCCATATTTTAAGTTAAAAACTAAGTGAATCGAGTTTGAAATGCTGCCCACAGATAGCACCATAACTGTTTCGAACATTCAGCCCTTTACTCTACTTAATTGATGCCCTACTAGGCAATCCATGGACGTAATGGTAAATCTACAAAGAAGTACCTTAAAATCAACACATTTGGTGTTAAAATCAGTCCGGCCGTTTTCGAGTTATAACTGTGAAAAGAAAACCTTCACTATCTACTGTGGTATCTACATTTTATCCTACATTCCGCCATAAAAGAAACGTATCTCTACATGACATATTCCTTGATATAAATATTTTCTATTCAGTCCTCTAGATTCTTCATATCAAGGTTAGACTTTAATTTTTTATCGTGAGCGAAGCCACGGGTTCTGCTAGTATATATGTATATATATATATATATATATATATATATATATATATAAATTCGAACGAACGGTGTTTTTTGCTTCTGGGGGTTGCAAAACGAAAAGTTATCTAGGTCTGGGGCTTAGGTCTTACCATAAGACCTACGGTAATAGCTTCTTCCCAATAGGGGAAATCCGCTAAATCTGATTAGGCCTACTAAGGTTGGATTAGTTTCATTTGCTATTTATTTAGTGTGAATTTAAAATGTCCGATTATATTGATAGTGTTCATTCTACTTGAACCATGATAATAAACACGTCTTTAAACACTCCCTCTAACCTAAATGCAATAGTTTTGGTTTGACTAAATTTTGTCAAACAGTTTACTGGAGGAAAACCGCGCA
Organism: Flexamia atlantica; assembly: GCA_035578135.1. Taxonomy (NCBI): domain Eukaryota; kingdom Metazoa; phylum Arthropoda; class Insecta; order Hemiptera; family Cicadellidae; genus Flexamia; species Flexamia atlantica. The sequence continues at coordinate 3,741,273 of JAQJVK010000032.1, forward strand.
ACTAGAACTGCCGGCGTTTACACGTGCCAGCCGGAAAGACTTAACATTGGAGGTGTCAAACAGTAGTTAGTGGCGATACAAATATATGTAGAAACAAATATTAGTGTTGTCACTATAAATGTTACGTGTTGTTCTTCTATACAAGTGTCACGTCATTTGAGGTTTACACGTGACATTTTTCGCGCCATTCACAAGCCAGTAAAAGTGTCGACACATTCTAGATGCTAGTGTAAACTAGGCTTAAATTACATTACATAACGGGAAACTGAGAGACCAGATACTGAATTAACGTTAACGTAAACGTGTAAAGGCTGCAAGGCTCTAGCCAGGATTTTTTTGGGGGGAGGGGGGTGGGGGGGGGTTGGTTTCCCGATCTGTGCCGAATTTCCGCTTACTAAAAGTGCTGAACTTTTTTACCCAAATTACATTCGCTCTTCGCCCCTTACGCGGCCCCTGTCGGCGTAAATCCATTGCTGTATGCGGTTAACATCACTTTCTGACCTTGTTTTTTAACCCTTAAGTACTGGCGCGAGGTGTTTTGAGACCCCCAGGTCTGGAAATTTTGCTCTGGAAGCTGAAATAAGTTATCAGCAATGCTGTGCGTCCTAGTACCTTCAAGTTACATCCCCCCTTACCTGTTGGCACAGTTTTTGTTAGTTCATCACATTCTGTTGCGGGTGAAACTTGCCCTGGGTGCACCTAGACCCCCATGTCAGTGGTTGCGTTTTAGCACGGCGGTGATTTTTACATGTATTATTTATCATTAGAAAGTAAAGTTTAGCTTATTTTTCATTTTTGTTCATTCTTAGTAATTTTCAAACATTAATAATTAAAAAGCCGATGTGTATGAGCCACATGAAAACTGTTTGCCAAAAATATTGGTACTCCAAGATGCTTCAGAGTAGTATAGATTTAAGATTCCAAAACCTATTTCTTATAACCAAACATTGATAGGATTCCTTGTATTTTTCAATATTTCATTAAATTTGTTCAAAATAAAAACTTTTAAGAAATTTTGAGAATATATATGGCGATTGTTTTGTTTTCTCACCAAAAATTGCCATATTTTAGTAAAATTTTAGATGTGTAAGTTTAGGTCCAAAAAATAAGCAATCTATTATTAATATACTAAAAATATTAATTTTTTTCCATGTTTCCAACACTAATTTACAAGAATATATAAGGTTTAAAACATTTTAAACTGCACTTTAAATTTTTCATGCAAACTGAACAAAACCCTTACATTTTCAACCAAAATTTTCGTAATTTAAAATTTTTCTTTTTTATATGATTAAATTTGAGTAAATCTACTTGTAAGTGATAAATAATGTTAATATTGTGAGGGTGACCCCAAACGGGCATTGCCTAGGGGGAATTTAATTTTATTCACCTTAAGTATGGTATAGTTTTAGTTATGTAGTAATTAGTGTTTTATTTTATATGAATGTTTCAGAACCTGAATTTGTACACTATGTATTTTTTGGTGAATAAAGTTTATTATTTATTATTATTATTATTATTATAACGGTTTAAAACATTCCAAACTATAAGGAAATCAAAGGTTTTGTAAAAAAAATTGTTTAACAATATTTTTACAAAAATTTTAAAATGGGGGTTCAGCAGACCCCCGCGCCAGTAGTAGTGTCACAAAAAACCGCGCCAGTACCTAGGGTTAATACTATTACAAAGAGAATCGGGGGGGGGGGGGGGGTTTAACCCCCTACCCTAACGGCATTGAAAGGCTGAAACTCACCATTAGGCTTGTCAAAGATGTAGAGAGAAGAGTAATATTAATATTATATTTCAACTAGAAGTAATTTAGAAAGAATCTTCTGCAACCCAAGCTTGGTCCCCTATTTGGTCGTTACGTTAAATGCACGGTGCAAACTCATGCTTGACTTATAGTACCTGGTGAAACGAGCCTTGCTCGGTATTCTTTCATGCTTATCAGTTCAAGTAATGTATCTAATTACTATTAAATTTCAGCGTCATACAATTTATAAGTAAAAACTTTTTATTACTCTATGCAGTATTTATGTCACACGCTATATCCTACCTAGATGGCTGTAGTTTGCAAACAGCTGTTAGGATTACTTTATTTGTTTACACTTTCCTTGTTATTTCGTCGCTATTACGGCAACTTATAAGGCCGATGTTAAAATTTTACAACTTTAAAATTCGTTTATTACGTTACTAGCTGTTGGTAACCCGCTTCACTGGGTTGAAAAATTTTATGAAGTCCTAAATCGCTCCGAAAGACGTAATTCGAAAGCAAGCGTTGTAACGTTGAATGTTCTGTAAAAATTCAATATATTTTTATGTTTCTCCATACAAATTTGAGAAAATCGGAGGTGGTATATTTGGTGGTAACAGTCTTATTTGTCCTTTCAAACATAAATTGCGTTTACTTTTTGAATTCCTTTACTGTGCAATAACTACAAAACGTTGTCCATCTTGAAAATTACTACATTTAGGTGTTCAATATAGTCTATATATATTTTTTTGTAATAGCGTATCCTTCATAGTCCAAATCATAGGTCCCTGTCCTTTAACTACTTAATTACTTAACTATTTAATTTAAATCACCTTCTCCAGTTTGATCCCTTTTTCGAAGGTTCTCCATTACTGTATCTCTGTTCTGATTATTTCTTTCAACACCTTGGCATCAATCTCCCTTTCTGTTTCAAACTGTAACTACAATGTTTCTTGATGTCGCTGTGAATTTTCCTGTAATACCCTTAGATGTGTTTCTTTTTCTTCGTTGTTTTCGTCTATGTGATAAGATACCGAATTGCAGACATTTTCTTGTACTTTTTGGCATTTTCTCATTTTATTTTTACCACAAACTTTGAATTTAAAACAAAATATATGTAACTCTACATTTTTGTGTACTTTATATTTTAATAACATAACCTAACATAAATAATTGAAAACAAAAATAAAAACACATTTGCCAAATAAGATTGCATTCACCTGTTGTACAAAAACAATTGTAGGTGCTGCATTCTGTTTGCAACCACTGTAACAACTTTAACCATTTCAAATTAATCAATATGGTTTGAAGTAAACAAATAAAACCTAAAGTACTAAAAAATCCTTGGCATGGGTCCCTTTTGGACGATCCTGTGCCTAAACCCCATAAGATATAGAAACCCAACTACCATAGTGCACATCATGAGATTCCAAGCTTTAATTAGATACCAAGATCAAGGGTCTACGACGTGTAGTTTTGGCTGTAGCACTAAATATACCCAACACACAACTCTCTTTATATATATATATATATATATATATATATATATATATTGATTAGATTTTCTTGGCCAAGTGGCCTGCATTAAACACGTTTTTAAGTCATAAATTACTTATTTCAATAAATCCTCGAAGCCATTTTTGAGATAATTGTGCAAGCAATCAAGCAAACATACACGGAAGATAACATTGCTCAAATAAGAGTATAGGATAGGGCAGGATAGACTCGTCATGCTGACTGATTGAGAGCTCTGCTCTTTATAGTACAAACACTCCACGTACGCAAATACTTCCTCTTTACTACGGTTGATGTCCCATATCGTCACGGTAGCTTAAGCTCTACTACAGAAGAATCTTAGTAAAAAGACTGTCAAGGTGATTCTGGAAAGAGTCTCGTTATGATTCTGGAGGGAGTCTCGTTATGATTCTGGAGGGAGTCTCGTTATGATTCTGGAGGGAGTCTCGTTATGATTCTGGAGGGAGTCTCGTTATGATTCTGGAGGGAGTCTCGTTATGATTCTGGAGGGAGTCTCGTTATGATTCTGGAGGGAGTCTCGTTATGATTCTGGAGGGAGTCTCGTTATGATTCTGGAGGGAGTCTCGTTATGATTCTGGAGGGAGTCTATTTATGGAGTCTTCATAATGAGGTTCGTATTAACAAGACATACAGTTTCAAGGAGACTTGAACAGTGCACTTTTTATCAAGGTTTATGTGTTACCGTATCGAGTGTCTTCTTATCGTGGTTCTGCTTTACAATGTAATGACGCCCCGCAGATACCAAATTGGGACCAGTACTTTTTAGTTTGAAATTTGGTTTGAAAAGACTGCAATTAATATGATTCAGCCTTTGGATGTGAGGTAAAACAACTTATATTCTTTTTAATAACTGGTAACAATAACTGGACATATTCAGTCATCTTTCTTGCTTTGTTGATGTACTTATATCTTTATTTCATCAATACAAAATATACATACATTTTCATGAAGTAAATTAATCAGAATTCCTATTACTATGTCAGTAATTATACTATCGTGGGACAACTCACTCTATCCGCAATATCGTCGTACACTCGAGCTCGTTTTTTCAAATTGCTAATTTTGGGGAATAGTGCAAGAGTGAACTTTATCCTATCTCATAATTAATATTGCCTCCAAATCACAAGAATGTACATGAGTGCCAACAGGTTAGTCTTGAAAAGCAACAGTATTGTAACTTAATATAATATTTTCGTCGCATTGCTTCAAATACAGCTGCTTTTGACATATGCGTTGGGATTCAAAAGTTGTTGTTTTTAGTCCTTGGATAATAACATATGATTTGATGATTATTATTCTCCTAGGACCAAAAAGATCATTGTTGATGATACTTTTAATTCGAGGTAAATAATCGAACAATATTCATTCGATTACAAATAATCGAAACATTCATTGATGCATTGTTGTCGGTTTAATAAATTTGTGAAACTCGTTAATTACACCAATCGATTATTACATCGATAGTTGTTCATTGTTGTCAGTCTAACCTAAGGTGACCAGACGTCCCGTTTTGAACGGGACAGTCCCGTTTTTTAGCGACGTATCCCGTTGTCCCGACGAACACTCTCGGGACGCCTAGTCCTGTTTTGGCGTTATCGGTAAGAAAAATACTTTAAAAATACGTTTCAATGTAAAAAAAACTCTTAAATAATTTTTTTTTTGGTTCTTTTGTAGTTTCTCAGGAACTTAAAATTAATGATTAAGTTGAACTAGAGTCTAGCACAGATTTTCAATCTGGAAATTGTCTAGAAACCCACCAAAATGCTCCTAATTTTTAAAAATTGGACCCCCCCTCTTAGTGGAGAAATACGTTTTAGTAATAAAAACTCTTAAATAATTTTTTTCGATCGGTTCTTTTGTAGTTTCTTAGTAACTTAAAATTAACGGTAAGGATGAACTACAGTCTGGAACATATATTTTCAATTTGAAAGAGTCTAAAAACGCACCAAAATGCTCCTAATTTTTCAAAAAATTTCTGGGGAGAGCCCCCCGGACCCCATCTCTTTGGGGGGTACACCCCCCGGAAGTCGGCGACCCGTTTTGGCTGCTCCAAAATCTCGGCACTTTTGTCTAACCTAACACAAATGAAACATACAATCAGCTGATTGTTTCAAATAGCAAGAACAAGATGGTAGCATCTTTGGGAGGTATCTTTAAAGGTAAACAAGCTGTAACATTTTGGTTATCAGTAGTTTGCGTGTTGTATTGAGCAATATAACGAAAAATCTAGTTCATCACACGGGCCTAAAGCTGTTTTTCGTTACTCGGTCATTTTTCAACCTCGGCTTACAGCTTCGGTCGTAAAACTTGACCTTGTACGAAAACCGTCATTTTAGGCCCTAGTAATGAAATATACTATTTACACACATCATTATTTGTTTGATTTTTTTAACCTGGTTTAACCTTTGTTTAAAAATAATTTTAAATTAAATTTAATAGGCCTACATCAAACCAATACAATAATCACTGCACTAACCTGGTTTAAGCTTTGTTTAATTTTAAAATAATTCCAAATTAAATTTATTACATCAAACTAGTACAACAATCACTGCACTCACCGACAGTCTGCCCCGGACCGAAGGCTTCGGCGTCGGTATCAGCACCACCACCTGGTCCTGGGCCTTCACCAGTCTGTCTGCCACCCCGGCGTCCAGCTGGGGGTCGTCCCTGACAAGGATGTGGTACGCCTGGCATCCTATCTGGAACAGACCGTCGTGGATGGACAGCGTCTCCGACGGCTTCCGGAACCAGGAGGAGGCGCCGAAGAAGGGCGGCATCGCGGCTAGGGGCAGGGACGGGGCGACATGCTGGGAGGAAGGGTGGGTGAAGACTGAAGGGCGCGCGTCTGGGTGGTGTTGGGGTGGAGTGGGTTTAGCGATTAGTCGGCCATCTATTCGACCAGTCGAGTATTTTATAGTCGATATTTTACTGTTTGGATCCGACTGGTCGGTAACTTAAGAGTCCTCCCTACCCAGCCAAAAATTTAAAATGACAGCTCTCACACGTACCCATATAGACGCCCCATGAGGTAAGGGAAAATTTTAAATCCAATGTAGTTGTAGCGGGAAATGTCCAAACTATTAGAATTGCTATTTGGAATTCCGATAAATTAAATAGTTTTTTTCTATAATCAATTTAAAATAGTCAACTTTGGACATTGATATAACGTGTTTTATGACCTTTTTCAAAAATTAAAAGCAATATCAGTAGTTTAGAGTATTATTTATTTAAATAATATCGCATAGTATGGATATGTTAAAAAATATGGGCGCTAAATGGGTCCGCGCGAAACCGTACATCACAAAATGTGCACTGATTTAGCATGGGCTCTTAAGGAGCCGAAGTTCCAAAAGTCGCCGTTAGTGTTGCAGAAAAACAAAAATTGCCGAGGGTAGGGAGGACTCTTAACCGATTTGGAATTTGGGATTTTTACTGGTGTTTGCTCGTTCGACCAGTTTAAAGTAGACTATCAGTTTTAAGTTCGAAGCCGCCATCGACTAGTCACCACCATCGATATATCGATGGTCACCCCTCGATTGTAAAAAGTATTCGATGTTCCCATCGTTAGTGATGGCGGGGGGGATGGTGGCGCGTCGGCGCGGGGAGAGTGTCGGATACGGAAATGTCTCGCTGAAGTGCAACACAGGTTTGATTTTAAAAATATATACCTGTCTTGATTTTTGAAACCTGAGTGGGAATTTGTACATTCTTTTCAAACAGCTTGCAAATCATGCAAGTCGACAGTGGATTTTCCAGTATATTCTAGAAGTCAGTATAACAGCATTGTATATATTTTTTTATACCAGTGGTAACAGTTTTTGGTGTCCATTAGGGTTTAAGTGTTGGTCCGCTTATATTTTTATTGGTCGTTGATTTACGATTTTGGCTGCCACTCGTGTTTACCTACCTAGGTAGGTCGCCATTTCAAGTAGTGTATAATGTATAATGTATGTTTTCATTTGGAGGACCGTTGATACAATATTGATAAGTCGTGGAATTTCAACACAACTTTTGGAGGACCAGACTTAAATGATTTAACTCATGCTCAATTTTAAAACGGATTAAGAATTACATTTCATTTTTTCGAATTAAAAACTTCCTACTGCTCTTGATTCTAATCTATATTGAACCTTAAACTTAAAGTATCTCAGTGTTTAGGCAATGTGGGTGCGAAAGTGATGATAGGAATAGAATTGTTTTCATGTGGATGATTTGCCTATTAAGGACTATGGTGACCGGTTAGTCACCGGTGACTAAGGCTGAACGCGCCCAAATGTTAGATAGGTCTGACCAAATATTAAAAAAGTCTGACTTTTATTAACGTTGTTTCCTGTAAAACTTGTCGCCAATTTCTTTCCAACCACACAAAAATCATCAACATCGGTTCAGAACTGTCGGAGGAGTCTTGATAAAAAAAACTAGCATACTGTTACATGTAATAGATTATATTTGTCATTGTGGCTTTCATGAACAATAATGTAACATTCGTGGATGCGCGAATGCAAGAATTGGCTCATGGATATTGATTAAACGATCTCAAAATATTTTGAACATTCATTTATCATTCTTTTTGAGACAGGTACCTCATGAAAGACGTTACCCTGAATATGAGTGAAGGATGAGTGTGATGATCGTTATGATAGTGACGCTTTGATTGATTGATTGATTGATTGATTGATTTAGTGGTACAGTGTATAAGTCCCAACCCATTCAAATAATCGTCTATCTGTGTTTTTTTAGCAAAATCTGTCTAGATACATCACCTTGTTTTATACAGGGTTATGTTTGAACATCACATCGCACTGTGTGTTTACCAAAGTTGGAAGGCTAGATGAGGTAGCGTGCTATGTTGGTATTGGTGTATTGATTTCGTGTAATGCACACGCTAATATTCTCACTGGCATAAGTTGAATCATTAATAGGCTTCTCTTGATTCATCTTGGTGGTTTTATCTTTTAAAGGTTTAAAAACTGTTATTAAGTTTAGAATAATATCAATTATGGAAAGTTTTTCGTGGTATGAATGATAGTCATTGATTTTTATCGTTCTGTGTTGAGACTTTCCAGTATATATTTATACGAATTTCAAAATAAGATATACAAATCTCTTGTTTCTTGAATATGGCTAAGTTGCTAATAAAAAAGGAAGGTGAACAATACTATAATATTAGTCACACTGCAAATAAAATCTTCTTCGACATCACTAGACTTGAGCTTAAACTTTATACTGTATAGATCCTGCAAAAAAACTCGCTGATCTTCCTTTGGTAATAATTTTACTCGATTCAATAACACAGCTGAAAGTGGAGATGTAAACAAAACAGACAGGTTATCATTGTAAACAAAACTTAAGCCACAAACACCACCTACAGACAAACATGCACATGAACACGCACCTTTTATTATTTTAATAATGTCCACATAACATTTTGAGACCAGTTACTTTTTAAATTGTGTGTTATTTATCAGTGAAAATATTCAAAGCGTTTTCCACAGTTTCGTCTCGAGTCTGCTGAGGCCATGGATGCTGGCCCAGATACGGATTCTTCTAAAAGATCTCGGAGTGTGAGGTAACTGTTTGTATGTTAAACTGATGACAACAGTGTTTGGGACCATACAAGTTTACGGAATAAGTTGATTTTATGTCTGAAGAAATAACAATACATTTCTAACCTATTGTGGGACCCTTCAAAACATCGACATGCCGTACAAAACAATAGACGTCGAAAAAAATCCATCGCAGGCAACAGTCTGCAGAGGTGTTTTTAATTCACAACAACGCCTACTCTATCCGACAGCGTCAACTCGTCAGAATTTCACCGCTTAAGTTTGATAACCCTTACCTGGCCCCAAGATCCTGGCCTTATCTTTTCAAAGTTAACGGATTTTCAGACATGGAAGTGTTTGCAAATTATAAACAACTAAAAGAAGCAATTTCAACAGTTCATTTGCTCTTGGCTGGATTTTAATGAACGCCCCCCCCCCACTTTGGAACGCTGTAAAAATAAAATGCGTGTTCGGTCGGCAGCGAGACTCGGCTCTCATTTTCGGTCGTGCAGGCACAGGGGAAACAGCGCAAGTCTTAAGAGGGTTCCCTTTAAACGGCAGTTTTCGTTTTTCTGCGACACTAGCGGCGAATTTTGGGACTGCGGCTCCATAAGAGCCCATGTTAAATTTGTGCACTTTTCGCCGCGCAAGCCGGTGCAGGGTTAAACGCGGTGTCATTTTGCGTCTCCAATCCTTAAAATAAAAGTTATTCGGAAATAGTATCGTAAAGATAACGAGTTGCAGAGTGTTTATTGCTTCTCCAGAATCGTTTATGCTCACTCATTAAAAAGATACGTGACGTTAAAGTTGGTCAACTTCAACTGAATCCGCTGAATAAATCGCTGAATCGCCAAAATTGATTTGTGGCGATGATATTTTCATCGTAGGTGCGGGTTTCAGAATGCGTTAATCTGAACGATTTTGGATTAGCAATCAACATTCTACAACTCTTTGTCTTTGAAATGCTATGTTAAATAAAATTTTATTTTGAAAACTGTAGGCGCTAAATGACACCGCGCGGAGCGTGTTTTAGACATATTTTGGGGAGGTAGGGAACTCTCTTAATAACGAAACGTGTGCTACTTTCTGGATGGCCCTTTTATACTTTTTGGTTGAAATCAGAAAGTTTCATTAAGCTGTTAGCCATCCTCAGGTGGCTCAAAATCTATGATTTTGTGCGTTTTGGGGCGAAAGTTTCGCTTTAGAATAAAAAAACGATATTTGCTCGTGTAAGCCTAGTTTAAAAAATCTTCACAAACATTCACATTATCCTATTTGCGAAGTAGAAAATCATCCAAGACCCATGAAATGTCATAAACTTAAGCCTTAATAGGTCTATATATTTATCACAGTTTACAACTTCTTTTTTACCGAGAGCACAACACTCTCGTCTTTTTTACACGTGTTTAACACCTTTTTTTCTAAATGGTGCGCATTTTCATTAGCGTGTACTTTTTCAGCACTAAAATTCCGGGGGTAGTTAGAGGACATAGGGCCAGCGAACATAGGGGTATGGAATTGTTTAGTCGGTTCTCTAAAGTTTAAAACGTTTAAAAATATACACCGCCCATCAATGAGATTTAATTTAGAAAAATCATGACACGGAGTCATTTAATGGATGACGGCTTAACGGTGGATGTAGCCTTGGGGAAAACGATAATAAGTATACGCGAATCGTGAGTCGCATATCTACCGGTCGCGAGTAAATGTCAGCGTTAACTTCGTGAAAGCTTCAACCATTGAAATGACGATTGACGACGCGTTTGTATGTGGACTTCAGGCAACTACGCTTGATTTTCACAGTTTTTCATCATCAAAGTCATTCCGGAACGGTTACAGCACTAGCTAGTATACACATCTGCTTTATCTTCATACCGTTCATTCTGTCGTCACTCAAGGTCTATCGATTAAGAGAATAATAATAATAATGATATACTCAGATTGCCAAACTCCCACAATGCCTGTAGAACTTAGGTTTGTAACGTCAATCGACTAGACCAGTTTCCGGTTACAAGCAAGCAGCTCTAATTAGTCTATTGGGTAAAAATATACTTTAGCCTTAATTAAAATGACTCAATCAAGCGTCACCTTAATTGGTCAATCTTGAACCAATCAGTATACTTCCCCTGGTCAAGATTAATTTTCGTCCTAACTGTAGGTCGTAGGTTTCCGGTCTATTGAAGACGTCACGATTTGTTTACATTTCTGACTGAGATAACCTGGCTATTGTTCTTATTTTTTTCTCTACAGACCTTGGTCAACACCATAGTTTTTCTTTCTTCCATTTCCGGAAGCAGACTCACAATTCTTCTTCTTCCCAGACGCAAGTCCTGTATTTTAAAAAAGAATAATAATATTATTATACGGTCAGATTGCCTGATTCACATAATGCCTATGGAGCCAAAACTTGCGATGTCAATTTAGACAAAATATTTGGTTACAATCCTATTAACCTATTGGGTAAAAATATAGCCTCAAATTTTAAAGAGGTGTCAATGATATGCCATGAACTTCGTAAAGAGTTGGCACTCCCATGTTAACTCGATGGTAAGGGAACAGTAGCGCTGTCTGATAAAAGTGCTACGAACTAAAAAGATCGATGCGATATATATCGATGGTCGTCGATGCGATATATCGGTGGTCGTCGATGCGACATATTGATCGTCGTCGTCTGCTTTGTTTATATTTTCGTTTTCTTGTTTTGTTTGCTAGACTTTCAATTTAATGACTTTACCGATTTGTTTAGATTAAATTGATTAAGTACGTTTGCCGCTAGTGCAAGTTGTTTCGCGAAATACCATACTGTACTGAGTGATTCATATTGTGCTTAAAGCGATTGATAGAAAATAAATACGTAGATGTTTACATAAAAGCACTTAATAAAAATTAATTTAGTTAATTTTTATTAAGTGTTTTTATGTAAACATCTACGTATTTATTTTCTATCAATAGCTTTAAGCACAAATGAAGCACGCAGTACAGTATTTCGCGAAACAACTTACACTAGTGGCAAACGTACTTTAGGTATTTTCCCACACTCAAATTAATTCCAACTCGTTTTGTACACGTCGCGTCGTGACAGAAAATCAGGGGAAACGGAATAGGAAGTTATCAGATCGTTATCGTGGTTTTAATTGGCTGATTCAGTGAAGAAGAAAAAATCAATGTTTTTACAACGACATCTAACTAAAGTGCTTCGAACTAACCCGCTCCAACAAGCTTACCACTTGGCTCCATTTAAGTGTCAGACCGGTGGTCAGATTGCCTAATTCACATAATGCCTATGGAGCCAAAACTTGCGATGTCAATTTAGACAAAATATTTGGTTACAAGCCAATTAACCTATTGGGTAAAAATATAGCCTCAAATGAGGTGTCAATGATATGCTTCCTCTTATTGGTCAAGATGGAGGCTCCAAGCTCTTTCTCTCAGCTGGAGGCTGAAAAATCGTGACGTCTTTTGTAGACAGGAAACATACAGTCGCTTTAGGGTCCCGGTCTAGCTACAAAAGACCTTTGGCTGAGATGTTCTGAGATGACCAAGATCTGAAGTCATTTTTGACTGAGATAACCAGAAAGTTGTTACCTTTACTGCTAGAGTTCGCGCGTAATAGTAAACCAGCGACACCGTTGATTTTGTCAGGTTGGCAGCGCCAAGTGGAATAAATTCCGTTCTTTGGACTACTCCGCCAAAAAGAACAACTCGGCCGAGTGAGTTATATGGAATCAAACAATTCATTCATACATCACATTTTTTATTCAACACCGATGTAAATACAATACCGCTCTTTAATAAATAACAAAATATTCTACATAAACGTCGACCTCGAACTAACCACGAACAAACTAACTAACCTTTAAAGAACAAAAGAACCGACGAACTGATTCAAACGATCTATCGTTCTTGTTCCCTAAAGATTTTAATTCTCTTACAGAGTCGTTCAAAAAACAGAATTTATTCCCCTTGACGCTGCCAACCTGACAAAATCAACGGAGTCGTGTTTTCTTCCAAAATTGCATTGCCGCGCGAACTCCAGTAGTAAAGGTAACATCTCATGACCTGAACCTGATTACTTATTCTTCTCTTCTCCACAGACGTTCTTCCAGACGTCCGTGTGCCGGATGTGACGGCCGGTTCGTCCTGGTGGAGTCCATACCGGAAGGGCTGATCTACCCGGTCGGATCCTTCGCCCTGCCCTCCACGTTCTCGTGCTGGTACGAGATGCTGACCCGGGCCACGTCCTCGATAGACATCGCCGCCTTCTACTTCAACTTGACCGGCGGGGAAGGATTCCCTTCCGGCTGTCAGGTGAGGGAGGATGCAGAGGATTTTATAACGGGGGGGGGGGGAGTTATCACAATAATCTTCATCTGAGAATGATTGCATTTACATTTCAATAGCGTATAGTAGAGTAAAACTTTTATAATTGAATGTACCTAAACATGTTAGGGACCCCATAAATTAAGTAGTCCGAAAATACGGGGGAGGGAGCCAGAATGGAAATGATGGTAGGATGATATGTATCATGGTACAAGGAAAAAAATACCATGGGTTAGCAGGGGAATTAAACACCAAAAGTTCAAAGAAGTGTTTTTAGGACCAACAATTTTCAACAGCCTCCCAAAAGAAATTAAAAAATGCAAAACAATAACGGACTTTAAGCGAAAGTTAAAGTTATGGCTTTTAGAATAAATCGACATGACATCTCTTTTTACAGTTATACTTTAAAATATAAACTCTTTTTAGTTTATTTCTCTTTTGTTGTCTAACTTTGTTGTTTCAACGTATAGCCTTTTGTATTTTTTGAGTCTGTTGTGTGTATTTCACGTCACTAGTATTAGTATGTATAATTTGCTGTAACCCACCACGTAGTCCTCGGTTAAGTGTTCTTTTAGGTAGACATGTTTTATATGTGTTTTGGTATTTTATTAGCCAAAAGAACTGGATATAGTTTATGAAGAATTTTCCAAATAATAAATGTACAATTATTGAGTATGTATTTCTGGAAATAAAACATTATTCCATTTTCATTATTTTAGAGGCTCGTACCCTAAGACTAAGACGTCAATTTTCAATGGCGGGAGGGTTCAGGCGGACTATGCCTACAGAGGGCTTTGAGAATCATATCTTCAGCTGGCTATTTGGATCACTGCAGGCCAATTTTCAGGAAGCTGGGTATTTTAACTGATGTGTTCAGCCAGTACATCCTACTGACTCTTCTCTACATTAAGACCAACGAAGCAGACTTCACAACCAGAGCAGATCTTCACAGCTACAGCCTAAGAAATAGAAAATAAAATTGACCTACCATATTGCAGGCTAAGTAAGAAGAAAGACTGCTTTCCCCTGCTGGCCATCAAGATGTTCAATAAACTTCCGACTGCTGTGAAAAGTCTGGAGGGGAACAAGTTCAAACTTAAAGTTAGGGCCTGGCTCACACAACAAGCATTCTATTCTGTGGAGGAACTTTTTGATAACTCCTTCACAGCACTTGTCTAGCCACCGCCAATCTTGGTTACAAAATGTATATTAGTTTATTTAGTATATAGTGACGCCATCTATCCAGCTACGCTGGGCATGGATAAAGGATTCAAGTAAGTAAGTAAGTATTCAAGTATGACGGTAGGATAATTATAAGGAGGGGGGGGGTCCAAAAATAGGCAAAAAGCGATGACGTAATTTATGTACGGCCCCTTATCCCCTTAAATTTGACACTTTAGTCATGAAGTTCGGTTCAGTAGTCACTGATAACTTAGCTTGTTACTGTGTATTAATACTGTATATAGGATGTCGCACATACATACCTATATTAATATGCAGGACAAGTCGCATTAAGACCCCCTCCCTACCGATTCATCGTGATGTAATATACTCTCCTCTCTTTTGAGTGTTGAATATTTTAGATAACATTACACCTTCTATAGAGAACGGGTTTACAGCCTTTGTGTTAGTAAACATATACTTCAGTAATCGTAAAATGCATGTAGGATGCCGGAAATCAACTAGAATTGTTTCTTGTTTCAGGGCCAAAAGATTTTCGATCTGCTTATGTGTTGTGGAACAAAGAGAAACATCAAAATCAGGATTGCTCAAAACATGCCAAAGCCAAGTAATCCGTGCAGCGACTCGGACGTTCTGGCAAAGAATAATGCAGCTGAGGCGAGTAAAAGATTTTTGGTACTCGGAGGTTATCAAAATTAGAGTTATTGTATTTTCATGGAAATTGTTTATTTTTATAGATCGATAAAAAAAGTCACATATTTGCATCAACTACCCTCTAAATACATTAATAATTAAATTTTAAACTTCCACATTCTAATTGGTAGTCAACTGCTCACCTTTTATGATACTCTCAATGACTCCGTTCTAGATATTGTAAGAATCCTACCGGCGAAAGACTTTCAAAGATCTTTTTACGACAAAAAAGCTGTGTGTTAATTTAGATTTTTGCCATCACTAATTTGTAAAAACAAGTATCACGACGTTTCAGGATCTGGGATCTAATTCCGAATTCAGACGGAAAAAAAACCAAGAACATAACACACAAGATTAGCAACACACAGCCAGGAGAACATGGACAAAACACATAGCTAAAACAGAGAACTGTAGAAGCAGTCAAAAAAGGCAAAAGCTGGAACGAAACAAGAACACAATATATCACAGAAATCTCAAACATCATCAATCAGAACATAGCGCGTCCACACCCGGACGTTTTTTTCAAACGAAGACAAAATAAAAGGTTTCTCATCTTGTTGTGACCTTAAGTGATCCAAATTTGTTTAACTAGGATGGCAATTGTTTCTGTGGTAAACCGCCGTCGTCAGGTCCACAATGCAAAAAGTCAAGCTTTATTCACGGTGAGGTTGTCGAAAAAAGAGCCCGGGAACATTACATTAAAACAAAACACATTACACCAGTAGCAAAAACCGTTGGAAAATCGTTGGCCCAACGTTACCATTCACAGTTGGTCAACGGTATGGATTGGCACTCTGTCTTACGGTTGGCCAACCCCCAATTTGCCAACCACTTGCCAACTGACATTTTATTGAAAATAAACCGTCAAAATTATTTAAAAAATTTATTAAACTGATAAATAAACAAATAATAGTTGTTTTACAAAAAATAGGTTTTCATGAACAAAAAAATTCATGCTTCCATTGAGGTTTGAGCCCAGGGCCTTCGCCTTACCACTCACACGCTTTTACCCGCTCAGCCAATTTGCCACAGGAACTATGATGTGTAACTCAGGGTGTAATTGATCAGGATCATTTTTTACTTTTTTACTTAAGTTTCAAAGCTTTTAAGTTGCAGCACTCTAGTCATTTTATAATGAGCAGCATTTAGTAATTAAAAAATTGCTGTTGTATTTAAAATACCTTTGATATTTTATTTTACACTTAAATACCTACTAAAAAGGCCCGATTATGCCCTTTTTTGTTGGACAACCATAAAAAGCCGTTGGCCTAACGTTGGCTAATCGTCAACATTTTCACCAACCGGAAAACACGACGGATATTTTAAAATGCTGTATATATAATATATTTAACACTTAAATACCCGACGACATCTTAATTCAAAGGGCCGACGACCATGAAACACCGTTGGCCCAACGTAGGCAAATCATTGTGTTAACATTTTTACCAACAGACCGGAAAACAAGTTGGATATTTTAAATTAACATAGTTGTTACATTTAACACTTAAATAAAACAAAGGCCCAACAATATCGTTCAATATTTATGGCCGACGACCATAAAACACCGTTGGCCCAATGTTGGCATTATCGTTAACACTTGCACTAACATAATTTAAGTATTAGTTATTATATTTAATACTTAAATACAACAAAGACCCAACAATGTTTTACTTTGTTGGGTCAACGAACATAAAAACCGTTGGCAAATCGTTAAAATTGTCACCCACCATTCCCCAACCATGCCGACCATTCCCCAACATTGGGCCAACGGTGTGTGCATCGGGGTAATTAACATGAATTGTGGCAACAGACAGACACTGTGGCCAAGGTTCATGTACATTTAATGTATTTAAAAAATGTGATGTTCGTGTATGCTCTTTTTTAATGTTTTCGACTTCGCCATGAGTAAATCTTAATTTTTTTATTGTGGATTTGAAGGAGAGTAGTTTAACACCGAACATTTTTACATCCTAATTAAAAAAAAACTTGGATCACTGACAACAGCAAGGTAAAGTAACCTTTTATTTTATTTAGTGATTCAGAAACTACATAAACTGAATAAAAAATATATATTTCACAGGTCCGGAGCCTCGACTTCAAAAAGCTGTTGGGCCCAGGTATTCTGCACACGAAACTGATAGTGGTTGACAACAGCCATGTTTACATCGGCAGCGCCAACATGGACTGGCGATCCCTCACCCAGGTAGATGTTTTGTGATACCAGTTACTTCCGTATCAGTTACAAATAATTATTAGTTGAAACAACCTCATATCCGTACTAGGTTTCACATTAGGTTTTCAATTGATTTGTAGACATTTTAGAAGTCTAGGCTAAAAATTAAGCCCTAGACTGATAAAAAACCCTGTTAATACCACTTGGTAGGATATTTAAATCAAAATTCCGCCATATTTAAAACATTTCATGAACTTATTTGTTCTGTTAGGGCTGTTATAGGTATATGTGCCGAACTATAACTATCACAATCACAACAACATACATAGACCTATTTGGCCCTATTGCTCGAGTCACCTCTCGCATTAGTTTAAACCAAATTAGAAAAATAAACTATATTAATTTTGATAACGCAAGCTTAGAAAGAAACAGATAGTGGAATTAATTATAGCGGTGTAGAGTTTAGAAAAAAGGCAAAGATATATTTAAAATTAGTCAGAATCACATATTGGTCACTTTTTGGAAATAAGTTACTTTTACGTATCTAATACGAAACAGAATAACATATTGGTTACTTAGGAATAAGTAACTTTTATGTATCTAAAACAAAACAGAATCACATTTTGGTTACTTTGGAATAAGTTACATTTACGTAGCCTATCTAATACTACCATTGATTATGTAAGTGTAGGCTACTAGCAAGACCACTTGGTACTAGTACACTTATATAATCATAATCAATGCTAGTACGAACCAAAATCACATATTGGTTACTTTGGAACAAGTTACTTTTACGTCTCTAATACCTTTGATTATACAAAGTATACTAGTACACTTATATAATCAATGCTAATACGAAAGAGAATCAGATATTGGTTACTTTGGAAAAAGTTACTTTTATCTAATACCTTTGATTATACAAGTGTACTAGTACACTTATTTAATCAATGCTAATACGAAAGAGAATCAGATATTGGTTACTTTGGAATAAGTTACTTTTACGTATCTAATACCTTTGATTACTAGTAGACTAGTGTACTAGTACACCATATTATAATCAATGCTAATACGAAACAGAATCACATACCGGCATACCGGTTACTTTGGAAGTTGCCATTGGCTGTTGGGCTATTAATTATTAACAGTCCTGTCTAAGGAACATGTCGGCCTTAGTCAGTAACAAGACTACAAGATCGCGCCACAATCATTCCACACTCATCTGTCATTCATACTTGGCTTAAAATACCTACATAATAGATGCCTTTCAAAGTAATGTGTCTATAATGTATCTAATGTATCATGCGGTCAGGTCAAGGAGTTGGGCATCTACATCAGCGACTGTCCCGAGGTGGCCGAGGACGTCGGAAAACTGTTCGAGGTGAGTGGAGCAATTTTATTTTTCATTTTCGTTTTTAAATCTTTTTTTTGGATTGGCCCCGTCCACATATTATGTCATTGCTTTTTGGCCATTTTTTGATCCCCCCCTCCCTACAATCATCCTAACGTCATAATCCTCCTGAAACCCCCTCCCACCATTGAAAAATTACATCATAAGGGACAAACTCCTGAAATAATGCCAAACTTTTGGAAAGACCTATTTAAAGGTTCTCTTAAACCATCAGATTTAGTTCTTGATCGAAATGACATGACAATTTTTAGGCGGAGCGAATATATTACTTGAAGATTATTGGGCAACACCCACCTTACTTTAATGATGTGCTGATCCTCGTCAAGTTGTAAAAACAATGGTCACACATGCACACAAATACCGGATCGCACACAACTTGGACAGGCCAGTCGCGGTAAGACGGTCGGAGCGACTCCTCGCAAAAAATCGTAGGCGAGATTTTAATTCCCCCGAAGAGGCTTGATGTTTTTATGTTTTCACGCGAAACGTCGGGACAATTGTGCGTGATCCGGTATTTGTGTGCGTGTGTGACCATTGTTTTTACAATTTGACGAGGATCAGCACATCATTAAATTAAGGTGGGTGTTGCCCAGTAATCTTCAAGAAACAGATTTAGTTTTGAACACATTTTGGGCTATTTTTGATGTTTAACGATTCAAACCAGAACTTTTTGAACTTTTGTAGTACCACAATATTTACTGAAGTGATTAATGCTGTCGCTACCTACAAATCTAAGACATAATGACCATGGGCATTTTTTACTGTGGCTTTGTTTTGACCTGAAGCTAAAATTACCATTTAAACGGATATTTTAAAAATCGAGTACGTAGTTTCTAAGCTGTTTAGCTTTAATTTAATGAATTTACATAGAATGTTTACAATTTTTTATCCTAATTCGTTAAAAAAAAAATTAAAATATGACGTCATCTCAGTGTTTACCCCCTCATGCACATCATCCCGTTATTTCCATTCTGGGCCCCTCCCCCCTATTTTTTGATGACATAATTTATAGACGGCCCCATTGGGAATGTTCAGTGTAAAGTGACAAAAAATTATTACTACCGTATTATAAAACTTTTTTTGTAGCTTAATAATATGCATGAAACAATTACATAAATTCTCCCTCAAATAGCTGTAAGCTAGAGGGATGTGTATACTGTATTGTAAGCTGATGAATTAAATAATATTAAATTCTGTGTGTTGTTCTTTAGGTTAACTGGATGATGTCAGCTGTGTTGGTGTGTTGTTTTGCAGGTTTACTAGGTGATGTCAACTGTGTTGGTGTGCTGTTCTGCAGATTTACTGGATGATGTCAGCTGTGTCGGTGTGCTGTTCTGCAGGTTTACTGGATGATGTCAGCTGTGTCGGTGTGTTGTTCTGCAGGTTTACTGGATGATGTCAGCTGTGTCGGTGTGCTGTTCTGCAGGTTTACTGGATGATGTCAGCTGTGTCGGTGTGCTGTTCTGCAGATTTACTGGATGATGTCAGCTGTGTCAGTGTGTTGTTCTTTAGGTTAACTGGATGATGTCAGCTGTGTCGGTGTGCTGTTCTGCAGGTTTACTGGATGATGTCAGCTGTGTCGGTGTGCTGTTCTGCAGGTTTACTGGATGATGTCAGCTGTGTCGGTGTGCTGTTCTGCAGGTTTACTGGATGATGTCAGCTGTGTCGGTGTGTTGGTCTGCAGGTTTACTGGATGATGTCAGCTGTGTCGGTGTGTTGTTCTGCAGGTTTACTGGATGATGTCAGCTGTGTCGGTGTGTTGTTCTGCAGGTTTACTGGATGATGTCAGCTGTGTCGGTGTGCTGTTCTGCAGGTTTACTGGATGATGTCAGCTGTGTCGGTGTGTTGGTCTGCAGGTTTACTGGATGATGTCAGCTGTGTCGGTGTGCTGTTCTGCAGGTTTACTGGATGATGTCAGCTGTGTCGGTGTGCTGTTCTGCAGGTTTACTGGATGATGTCAGCTGTGTCGGTGTGCTGTTCTGCAGATTTACTGGATGATGTCAGCTGTGTCGGTGTGCTGTTCCGCAGGTTTACTGGATGATGTCAGCTGTGTCGGTGTGTTGTTCTGCAGGTTTACTGGATGATGTCAGCTGTGTCGGTGTGTTGTTCTGCAGGTTTACTGGATGATGTCAGCTGTGTCAGTGTGTTGTTCTGCAGGTTTACTGGATGATGTCAGCTGTGTCGGTGTGTTGTTCTGCAGGTTTACTGGATGATGTCAGCTGTGTCGGTGTGTTGTTCTGCAGGTTTACTGGATGATGTCAGCTGTGTCGGTGTGTTGTTCTGCAGGTTTACTGGATGATGTCAGCTGTGTCGGTGTGTTGTTCTGCAGGTTTACTGGATGATGGGCGCTGAAAATGCCACTGTCCCTTCACAATGGCCTCATCATCTATCCACTTGTTACAACAAGGAAAATCCAATCAACATGGCAGAAAAGGGATTGGTCTACTTCTCGGTAAGCATTGTATTTCTATTAGAATTTAACAAGGTCATCTAAATAAAAAAATTGTTTTTGAAATCAAAAGCATTGTCAGAAAAATTACAAAACTTGTTGAAAAATTTTATATTTTACCACCCACTTATATTTTGACCCACTTATTCTTCATGCTGTACAAATTTAAAAATTTCCTGAAAAATTAAAATTAAGTTTAAATGTAATCACATTTTAAATAATCTTATTCAAACTAAATAAATTCTTCTTGAATTTACCTGATATTTATAAAGTTGCTATGTTAAAAAAGAATGAGATATAGGAAGGGAATAAGTAAAATGTACCTCGTTTATTTCTCAACGTACCTGATTAAAACTTGAAATGTGACTTCATCTGTTGAGATGAGGTCTACTGATTTGGGATCTAAATCTCATATTTTTATGATCCTGTGGCAAAAAACTGCAAACTAAAACTAAAGTTATGTAGTTGAAAATGGCGACAGCCGAAACACGGGTCCTACAAAGTAAGAACCAGTAAGTGCAGTTGGAAGATTTTGATGAAGATGTTATTTATCCACTGCCCCACGAATACCAACCAGAGACCATCCCTACAAACAAAAAATTTGTGAATTTTTTTACCTAAGAAGGTGATGAATTTTTTAAAGAATTGCAAGCAGGGTTACGAAAACAACAAAATGGCAGTGAGCATTACCATCAAATTAACCACGTTCCTAACTTTATACCCGCTGGTTCTTCTTACCTGTGTGGCACATTCTGCTGGGAAACTTTCAGCTTTTACAAAATAACAAGGGACCGTCAGTCGTTGGCTCTTGGGCTATTAATCTCTTCCGCGTATTAAAATTTGATCTGTTCCTGCCCAGAGTTGCCCGCCGCAGTTCTGCCCCCCGGGACGAATGGAGGATATTGATGCCGTCACTTCCATCATCGCCAAAGCTAAAAAATTCATCTACATTTCCGTAATGGACTTTGTTCCCATGTTCGTTTTCCAACCGAAAGCCAGGTGTGTTTTTCATATTTTTACTCTCATACATTAAGACTTCATGATTCAAACGTGTCAGGTACAATGTTTTATTTTCCTCTTAAGGAAAAAATGCAAAGTTCTGAAAGGGAGAATTCTTCATAATCGATGACAGAATTACTATCAATTTTTGAAATACATTTTGCTTCTGCTTCTGACTTAATTCAATGAATCTAAGAACGTATCTAACACATTTACGGTATGCTATAGAGACCTTTTAAGTTTTTAAGACAAAAATAGTCCAGGCAACGAATGCTCAAAAAAGATCTAGAGGCAAATGCATGGAACAAAATTTTTGACTTGGTAACTTAATTAGGACTAATTAGGAGGTGAACATATCAAAAGTCCCCGTCCCTAGCCATTGAGCAGGAGGGTAGGAGGGGGGGGAGTAGGTATCATTTTCAAGTTTTTTTCTAAATGTCTTGAAAAATATCAACTTTTAATATAACCTATTGAATTGAAAAAATTAAAGAAAATTAAATTTACTGTAAGAAAAGTACATAATATGTTTATTTTTGGTCCAAACATTTAAAGGATAAACATTAATTTTTTTAATATCTATTTAAAAAAATATTCCTTCCATAAGAAAGACATGTTAATTTGAGTATAAAATAAGTGCCCAATAGGAACTTTTCCTAAAGGAAAACAAATAACATTCATGAAGTCTTGACAAATTTTCCAGCCATTTTAAATCTCAATCATAAATATTGGCCCAAAAGTAAAGCACTGGTGAGCTCAAAAATAATTTATTTATTGAGAAATTATTGAAAACATGTGGTTAATACAACCTTTTATGAGCTTTTTTTATGAGGACGGGGACTTTTGATAGAATCACCTCCTAACTAGTCCTAACAAAGTTACCAAGTCAAAAATTGTGTTCCAAAATTTTCCCTCTAGCCTATATCTTTTTGTTGCCTGGACTGAAACCTAAAAAAGGTGAGGTGTTTTTTTTTGTCTCTTTGATAAGGTATTGGAATAGAAATTTAGAATAAAACAGCTGATTGATATAAACACAGTTTATCAGCAAAGCCAAGTGTTGTTGCTGAAACAATTGAGGCTGGCTGCACACTGCCGATACAGACATCGACGTATAAACAAACTGGATCGCGCGCTCCCCGTAAGTAGGGTGACCAGATCGTTTCCAAATAAAAACGGGACGCGTAAGAAAAACTCACCCCCCCCCGCATCCCTAATAATACAACACACCACACACCAAGGTGTTTAATTACATGGGGGTCTCTGTAATTTACAAATTTTGTAATTGAAGAAATTATAAGTATCAAATTGTTTTTGAAGATTTTAAACCATGAATTTTATTTTACATTTGTATTATTGCAGCGCACGATTTTTACTGTTTTTCTTTAAGAATACGAGAAATGGCATGTAGCCATGAAAGGTAATTTTTTGAATCGCCACATACTTAGGATTAAAAATAATCAAGTCACATTTTTAGGATCTTATAAAATATTATAAAATAAAATATAAAATATTGTAATAATGATCATAAAATATAAATAAATATAAATGATTATAAAATACTGTAATAATGATTTTCTTGCAATAAATTATGTAAGTGATTATATATATACTGTAAAATAGTATGATCAAAAAAGTATCATGATAATCTTAAACTTTAAGTTCTTATCGTTAATTATTATGCTGGGAAACAGCTAAACAAAAATTAAACAATAATTTTATTAAACGTTTCAATTTTTGTTATACTATACTTGTCACTTAGTCCAGTCCTTTTTCTCTATAATAATATAGTTGTAGAACTGGCAACAATCCATTTTGAAGTTATATGATACTTGAAGAAGAGCTTGAAGTATGTGGCGTAAAACTAAAATCTTGTTTAGCTTTGGTAAAAGTCCGTAATATTCTTTTATAACCGTAAGTAATGTGATATGCCTCTAAATATTTAAGATTACATTAGGTATGTTTTTAATTTATAGCCTACTTTTTTAAAAAACGGGACATTTTGACGTCCCGACAAAGTTTTTCGGGACAACGAAACGCAAGGTGAAAAAACGGGACTTTTCCGTTTTTACGGGACGTCTGGTCACCCTACCCGTAAGTCACATGTAGAGCTTTCCGAGCCAATACAGCTGTGTGTTGCGGTTGCCGCATGAGCAAATTGAAGGCGTCGTGGTTCTTGAAGCGCGAAAGCGAGTTCTTGTCCACACTGAAACTACCTGATCTTGGACGCAGGAGCGCTGTTAAAAATGTTTTAAATCAGCGAGGACAGAAAATAATAGAGGGGACATCTGTATCTCCGTAGCATTGATTGTTTTGAAGCCAGTCCGCGGCCCGACAGCCACGGATCGTCGTTCAAAACGCTAAAAATTTCTAATGCGTGCTTTTCAAATAAACTGCGGTTAGAGGCACTTACAATAAACTAAAAATTACCAAATTTTGCAGAGAGAATGTCTCTTAGTGCTGCTCACTAACGATATGATTTTTAAGTCGATAAAAATTATAATGTAATTGTAATAAGTAATTAAATCATTGAAAATTAATTAAATTTATATTCATGACATGAAAAAGTTAGTAAGCGAGGACATTTTTTATTTTTTGGTCAGGAAATTTTCGATTGCTACCACGTTTCAGAAAAATAGTTGAAACATAACATTTATTTTTTTGAAAACTCTACGACCAGCCGTCAACGAGAAAATCCAGGTTGAAGATACAAAAAATTTCCGCGGCACTCGGGATAAGCAGACGTCACCGCCGCGCGCCACAACGCATTTGGATAACTATTTGATTAAACGTTTTATATGCCGATGTTCCCTTCTAACCACTTCTCGTATTTTAATATTTATTTTTCTAGATAGTTATTATATTTACGTTCATAATTTTACATTTACTTTTTAAATTATTCAAAGTGCAAACCGAGTGTTTTGTCAGAGTTTTGTCAAAGGTTACGGTCATAAGATGCGTAACCTTTTCTTTCCATTGATTACATTTATTCAGGTGGCGATAACCATGAATAAATTGCATGGCACTTTCTTTCTCAATCGTTTCCAGATACTGGGGCGTGATAGACCACGCACTGCGCACGGCGGCCATCGACCACGGAGCGGAAGTGCGGCTGCTGGTCAGCTGGTGGTGTCACAGCCGACAGTATATGATGTCTTTCTTGAAGTCACTGGCTGCAGTCTCCCACGAGTGGAATCACGGGGAAAAAGTCAAAGTGTCGGTGGTGGGTGAGAAATAGTCACTGTTGAAATGTAATTTTACTATCGGTAGAGTCAAATGTCGTGGCCGATAAGACAAATGTTAATTTTAGCATTGGGCCATGTCGCTTGATGGGGCCTGTAGTCCCAATAGCTCATTGTTATGTGACACAGAGGGTGCTTAGTTTGTGGTAAGGGAGTGATGGTTAATAGTGAGAAATAATTGGTTTAATGTCATTTAAGTTTTTTTTTATGTTGTATTAATAGTATATTTCATTACAAGGACCTAAAGTGATGCTTTTCGTACAAGGTCAAGTTTTACAACCGAGGCTGTAAGCCGAGGTTGAAAAATGACCGAGGAACGTAAAGCAGCTTTAGGTCCGTGTGATGAACTATATTTTTCGTTATATTGCTCAATACAATACGTAAACTACTTAAGAAAACCAAAATGTTACAGCTTGTTTACCTTTAAAGATGCCTTCAAAAGATGCCACCGTCTTGTTCTTGCTATTTGAAGCAATCAGCTGATTGTCTGTTTCATTTGTGTAGGGTAGACTGACAACAATGAACAACTATCGACGTATCGAACGCATGTAATAATCGATTGGTGTAATTAACGAGTTTCACAAATTGATTAAACTAACAACAAAGAATGTTTCGATAATAACGATGAATGTTTCGATTATTTGTAATAGAATGAAATTGTTCGATTATTACGACGTACTCGGCACTTTTTGACTTTTATAGTTCTAGGACTATAAAGAGTCAGCTGGTATCGAGTACATCAGCTTTTAATTCCTATAGGAATAAAAAGAGTGTATTTAGGTCCGGAAAACATGCATTAAAAACATCTGTTTTTGAAGCAGTATAACGAAAAATCTAATATCAGACGACCAAAACGATCTTCAGAAAATTATAATAATTAGTCCCATTGTCATTTGCACTTGAAATTTTATTGCTCTTATTTTTTATTTACATCATAGTTTGAGTTTCTACAAGTTGTCTGAAGCACCATGCTATCAAAAACTAGCTGAGTTTGCATGACTTCAGTGTAATCTCGAATTAAAATAACTCACTACAGTACACTCCCGATCATCCGAGGTCTTCCGGACCAAGGCTACCTCGGATAACACGAACCTCGGATGATACGGAGTTTCCGTGTGTTTTGAGGTTGGGCTGTAATAAGACCACTTCAAAATGTTTTATTTGATATAGTATTTACCAATAAATACGACATTGAAAGTCCTTTCGAGTTGCAAATAAAAGAAGTTTAAATAGGATACTTGTTTCACGCATTATTACATCGCTTGGTAAAAAAATTAAAACTTATATTTAAGCTTTGAGCTGCCTCGGATAACCCGTAGTCTCGGATAATCGGGGCTCGGATAATCGAGAGTGTACTGTACTTGATTCATTGATCAATCACCTTCATTGATTTGTCAATATTATTCAAGGGAAAGGAAGTAAATTTTTACATGTTATGAGAATATTAAAGAAATCAAAATAAGTTAGTTGATGAATTTTTTCACAAAAGGTACTGGTTATTGGGAACGTGTTTTCCTTTATAAATTCCTTAATTTGTTTATTTAATTTTTTATGAGGTTTTTTCACATTTTATGAATTTGAATCTGTATGATTTTTTGCAGAGGTTGTTCAGAGTCCCCTCGACAGAAGAGCAGAATAAGCTCCCGCACTCACGCGTGAATCACACCAAGTACATGGTCACCGATAACTCTGCTTATATTGGTGAGAGGCCATTCATAAATTATATAATCTGAAAATGGGGAGGGGGTCCAAAAAATGATGATGATGTGTGTGGGAGCCAGGGGTGCCCATTCTCCCAAGGGTTATGGTGCATCCCCCAAAAACTTCTAGCAAACACCCCTCCCTATCCAAATTAAAAACTATAAACTAAACTCGAAACTGCTAAGATGAGGGAGTAGGTATTTACACTTAAGTGCTGCACTACAGTAAATATTGGTTGTTGGGCTATTAATTAACAATCCTGTCTAAGGAACATGCCAAGCTTAGTCAGTAACAAGGCTACAAGATCGCGCCACTATCATCACGATCATCACACTCATCCTTCACTCATATTCAGGGTAACGTCCTCCATGAGGTACCTGTCTTATTAAAGTGATAAAAAGATAAAGTAATAAGTGATACAATTATCTAATGCTGAGCATTGCCCTAGATCTTTCAACTACCAGAGCCTGTTTACCAGAACATTTAATTTATAATATTAAATTTCATATCTCAAGATATTTGCAATAAGGTACAAGGTATTGTTTAAAATAAGAAATACTTTTCAAATATACGTTTGAATTGTGAATAAAAAAATTGAACAGCTGTTCAGCCCTTTTTTTGCGTTTGTGCCCTTGGAGATTTTATCAAAAACTAACTATTTTTCCTGGTATTTTCTCACCAAGACCTTTTATTAAAGGGTAGACTTGATGGTTGTCAAACTTATGATTCTCTCAAAAAATATGGGTAATTTGGGGTTTATATAGCTAAACCATGTGAAAACAAAACAATAATTGCCATTTCAATACTGCACATTGTACCAAATGAATCATTAATTGAAATGTAACTATTTACAGTGAAAAATAGAAAACTCAAACTATTAAAATATTAATAACTAGTAGATATACCCGCGGCTTCGCTCGCTGAAAGGATAACAAATGCTTGGTTCAATTATCCGCTTTTGTAACGTGCATTTTTTACAAATTTCCTAATAGACTAATGATTTCAATGATTTATCCAAACTATACGTTTTTAAGCGCTTCATTAGGTAGAAATAGTTTTTTTTGTTTGAACTTTGCCTATAAATCGCTCTCGACCAGCATGCAAACCCTTAAAAAAAATGAAATTCAGAAAATCCCCGATTCTATAAAAATAACTGTATGATATGTCCTAGCAGAGTTTACTTCGGATGATCCATAAAACGCGAGTATGTGGAAACTGATAAATATATAATATTTAAAAGAAAACCGTAATAAGTTTGTACAGTTTATCTTTTAGTAATTGGAATTTATATTTTTTGCCTCTTCAAATATTCTAGAGACCTTCTGTTGATAAACTGAAAAGGCAGCCATTTTGAATTTTTGAATTTACCTTATTTTAGCATTTCTAGGCAAAACATTTTAAAATCCTTCATTAGTATGATCTAGAGCCTGTAAAGAATATTTGAGCCAAGATTCATCGCCCAAAGCCCTACATTGTTTTGGAAAGTAAGCTTTGAAAACTAAAAATGGCTGCCATCTTGAATTTTATAACATACCCTATTTTAGCCTTTAGAGAATATGTTTTAAAATCCGTTCTTAGTACGTATTTAGAGCCTATTCATTGTGCCAAGTTTCATTACCCAAAGCCTTATAGTTTTTGAAAAACTGTGATCAATGAGTCAGTCAGTCAGGCAGTCAGTCAGTCAACCGTTTTGGCTTTTATATATATAGATTATTGAAAAAAGAATAAGATCTGAGGAGCTTGAAAAAGATTAGATGATGTCTATTTATCCATGGAACTTGGAACCACTGAAAGAATACAGTAAGCAGTATTGCTAATGCTCAAAATATTGCCATTAAAAATTAACCTATAAAGCTGTTATAGTGTTATAATTTTTTAACATTATATCATTTAATACAATCAACTAATTGGAACCTGTAATACTCAGCTATTGTAGCAAAGAGACAACATAGCTTAATAAGAAGCAAAGAATACAGCATAGCTTAGATTAGACTAATAGACTGGTAAAAGTAGTCTGGACTGGTCCATTTCCGACGTTTGTCTGTCTGGCAATCTGTCGGGAAACCCCAGTTCTGCTGCTGAAAATATTAGAAAACCTTATTGCCTGCTTTTTGTACTGCGTTTTGACACACTTAATGTAAAGATTGCAAACTTAGCAAAGAGATTGTTGATTACTAATCTAAGCTTCAACAGAGAGGTAAAGTTTGTTGAATATAAATTTGTTTTTAACTTACAATTAAAATAATAAACGCACGACACATTATTTTTTGCAGTACAATCAGTGTTTCAGATTCAGTCAATGGTTCAGGATAAAAATGAGAAAATTGCTTTGGAACAGTGCTCGAGACGAACCTAACTGTAGCTATTGTTCCAGAAAACTACTAGAACCTACTAATTTTTCTTGGATTTATCATGATTTTTCGTTCTGTATTTATCTATATTGTCAGCGCTGACCGAGCAAGTGCATTCCACTGCATTGCAGACTCATGGTTATAGAAAATAAAATAGATCAAAAATACCGGTTTTTAGGAAATATTTTATGTCCTTAATGTAATTATTTTAATTTACTCTCCCATAATTTTTACTTCCCCCCCAAAAATTATAATTCCCCCCAAAATAGTTGTCAATGGCGCAACTTGCACCATCAATCCCCCAGTGGGCAGCCTTAGCCCCAAGATGACAAAATTTAAAAAATATGTATTTTTAACTAATGTTATAACAGGTTACATACCTTGACGTCCGCAATTCCTCAGTCTACTAATGTTGACAGTCCTATGACTACTAAGTAGTCATTATCAAAACTGAACGTTAATGAACGTCAATGAATGAAATTTAACGTTCAGTTTTGATAGTGACTACTTAGTAGTCGAAACTATAGTCAATATTAGTAGACTGAGGAATTGCGAACGTCAAGGTAAGTAACCTGTTACAATTGATTCCACAAAGCTTCCACATGAATAAATTTAACTAATGATTAAAATATTTCAAAAACATGAATTTTTGTAACACTTAAATCCCCATAGCTTCTGAACCTGAATTTTTTTAGACATGAGGGTGGTTTCATTTGCCAGATCAAAATCAAAATCAAAATCAAAATCACTTTATTAACAAAACATAAAGATTTGTAATGGCGTCATTAGAGTTACATTAGTGTGTCAAATAAAGTTCATTAGTATTTGTGGAGGTTTTGCTTTCATTTCAGGAACTCATCCAGGGAGTAGAACGGGTTTCTTGTCAGCCAGTTGGTGAGGGCGATCTTCAATTTTTTCCTGTTTGATTTCTGACGTCTTCTGGAAGTGCGTTGCCAGGGGCGGACTGGGAAGAAATTTAGGCCCGGGCAATTATATGGCGTACCGGCCCACAGCATTTCCACACTGGCCCACCCAGAGGGGCTTTGAAGAGGGCAGGTGACGGAATTTCCGGCTCACAAAAAGTGGTGACCTTTTTTTTTAGCTCCCTTGTGTGCTTTTTGGCCTCTTTATTCACATTTCAGTATCTTTTTCTCTGTTCCCGGACCCCAGGGATCCAAGTATGCATTACTCGGGGGGGGGGGGGGGGGGGGAAGTTGCCTCTGCCCCGGCCCCCCAAGCGGCCCGGCTGCCCCTGGAGGTGGCGGCCCACCGGGCATTTGCCCGTATGCCCTTATGGCCAATCCGCTCCTGTGCGTTGCAGAACTTCCTTCCACTGTAAGAAGGTGTTTTCTCGTACAATGCGCTCCGGTGATGTGGTAGCTGATAATTCGATGCATGCCTGGTGTTATGGCAGTGGATGCCTGACCCCTTTAGAAGAGGTCTTCCATCCACATAGAGAATCACCTCCTTGATGTATAGAGCTACGACAGTCAGTAGTACTGTAAAATATTGCCTGCAGCTTTATCTTGAATCTAATCCTTTGATTATTCGGATGGCTCTTTTCTGAAGAAGAAGGATCCGTTTAAGGTTTCCAGCTGTGGTTCCTCCCCAGGCTCCAAGGCCGTATGTCAGGTGAGACTCAAATAGGGCATGGTATGCGGTCTTTGCGGTGGCTTTGTCACTTGAGTGTTTTATTCTCTTCAGAACATAGAGACTGGTGTTGAGCTTTTTGGAGAGAGTGTCAATGTGACGATTCCACGATAATTGTCCGTCAATTTCTACACCAAGGAACTTGGTATAGTCTTCAACTTCCACATCGGGAATTGTTTCTATGTCGTCCTGTTTATTGCCAAACGTTAATTGCTTTGTTTTGTTGACGTTTACCGCTAGGTCATTGTTATGACAGAATTGATATGCCATATTGAGTGCAATGAATGAGTTCACTGACAAGTCTTCTGGAGTCTTTGCTGCAATTAGCAGGGTTGTGTCGTCAGCATACATCAAGGGTGAGCAGTGGGCTTCCAGGTATTGAGGCAGGTCATTTGACAGAAGGATGAAGAGTACAGGGCCTAGAACAGATCCCTGTGGCACTCCTCTGTTAACCGTCATAGGTTTTGATGTTACATTTTGGGTCGTTCCATTAAGACTGTGTTTAATTTCTACAACTTGTTTTCGCCCCTCAAGGTAGCTTCTGAACCAGGCATTTGCCAGGCCTTTGACACCTGCTTTTTCTAGTTTGTGAAGGATCAGGTCATGGCCTAAGCAATCAAAGGCTTTGCTGAAATCTAGCATTATGGCTGTAACAAGGTTCTTTTTTTCTAGATTGTCTATTACAAATTCAGTTAACTCAATGATTGCTGTTGCTGTTGATTTTCCTTTGGTGAAGCCATGTTGTTTCTCAGTAAGGTTATTGTGGTGTTTGCAGTGGTTTATCAATCTCCTCAGAACTACTTTTTCAATCACTTTGGAAAATGTTGGTACAAGTGATATAGGCCTATAGTTTTTAGTTTCTAATATGGAGCCATTTTTGTGCGTGGGGTAAATCTTTGACATTTTTAAGCCACTTGGAAAAAGTCCTTGTGTTAATGAGAGCAGTGCCGGACTGGCCAGGTCGGCAGGTCGGCAAATGCCGAGGGCCCACGGCCCTTAGGGGCCCACGGGCCTAAAAAATACAAAATTATTTAAATACAGTTTTTCAATCTTAAAAATTAAATCCACAGTATTTTTATTTGAAAATAATATTTTTGATTTTATTCATCAATAAGATAGCTGATAAATTTGAATAATGAACATTATAAGATTACTGTACAGCACACATTTGTCCATGTTTAGCACAGGCAACACATTTTGTCTTTGTTTATTCGTTATCACCACGTGAGCTGTCTGCTTAGACGCCACTGCCACCAGGATCAGCTGTGAGGCGTTGTCGTCCCGTTCGCGAACAGTGGGCGCGTGGTTGTCGTCTGCGTGGAGTTCATTAGAGGTTTACTATTGCCGATGCTTTCTTTACTTAACGATCAAGAGTTTATAGGTTAATATTGCTTAGTCCTTAGTGAAATAGTGACAATGTACAGTAGTGAAATAGTATGCTGTGTGTGATTGCTTACAATAAATAAACAGTCTAGGCCAAGTGGGTGCTTTTAAGCGAAATTTGAAAAGATATTTACATCATTCTTCATCTTAGATCTCTTCAAAGTAACTTCTTCAGTTTCAATTTTTTTACAAAATAAAAATATGGATTATTCTGTTGCGTGGAGATTGGTCAAAAGCTTACTTCAACAAATCCGGGAAATGAGAGAAGACAGCCATTTTGATGATATACTAAGAAAGTGTAAAATGTATACTTCATGAATTAGTGAAAACATGGAAGATATAGAAATGGAAGTGGATTTTCCAGAAAAAAGAATGAGGAAAAAAAGAAAATGTCAGGATAACTTGCTGAAGATGAATCTGATTCCACCTACCCAAAAGTTTAAAACTCTGTACTTCAATGTTTTAGATTGTGCTACAAACAGCATTGAAGAACGCTTTGTAAAGAATGAGAATTATTACAGGATTGTGCTGTTTTGGATCCTAAAAACTTCAAACAATCGTGAAACATCAATCAATAAATGGCTGAGTCTGAGTCTGATGCATTAACTACTGTAGCATGCGTGACAAAAGTTGACAAGTCCAAACTTATTACGGAACTACAACAGTTTGCTGCAAACTATGTTGTATTTAAGCTTTCTTTAGATAAAAATAGTACCAGTAATTTTGATGATCAATTGCTTAGTAATGATGACGAGAAACATCAATGTAAGACCGAAGAGAAGTTACGGTGTGCCCAATGTTTATCGTGTCAGGAGAATTTGCTATATTGTACAATCTGTCATCTCAATCAGGCCTGTTTAACAATTTGTACTCTGTTTGCAAATACCTGCTTACAATACCATGCACTCAGGTTTCACGCGAAAGAGTTTTTTCAAAACTTAAAATAGTAAAAAATAAGTTGTAAAAAAAATAAGGGACTTGTTTAAGAACGTAAATTGAGAGGCTATAATCAACGAAATAGCTTGCTCAAGTGAAGAGCTTAAGAAAATGTTAATAGTGTGATTTAGTTAGTTATGACCATGGTTTCAGACTCTTTATGTTGCCGTTAGATAGCCTACATTCAACCAAGGAGGTTATATTTTTATACTGGAGGTAGCACTGCCTTCACAAACAGCATTGGAAAGCGTGCCGCAGTTGGTACTAACTGATGTACCGTTCTTTGAGTCGATTCAACTGATTCAAAAACTGATGTAATCATTTCGGAGAGTTGAATCATGTTGATCTGATTCTCATTATGATTGAACGGTTTCTTTGCCTTGGAACAGGTAAGGCCACATACGATATTATATAAATAATAGAATAGAAAATGTTATTTTTTAAAACCTATGAATAAAGAATAATTAATTTAAAGTTCAATATATAAGTGTTAGTATCCGGCCAGTAAATGACAACTTCACTCTTATGTACAATTTTGCCATCAGCCATGTTATTATACAAACATTACTGTCGCTCAGCAATATTGTACCACTAAAAGAAAATTGTCCTACTATTTATGTTGCTTACCTGCCAAGTTTCTACCATAATTCTCATATTTGCATAGTGACTGATTATATCAATTACTTTTAGCCCAGGTATCTGTTTTGCTATTTTTACTTTATTTTACCATTAAAGATATACCCAAAAATAAATTAGGTGAAGTTATTTTCAAACAAAAATCACCTAATAAGTACTCGTTAGCAGTTTATTATGAGTGTTTAATTCGTTGTTTAAAATATTATTGATTTCCGGTTCCGGAATGAACCAAGCTCAAAATTGAGTCGTGACTCGACTGAATCACTCGATTGATTCGTTCATTTTGGGAAGTCGGTGAATTGAGGTGTTTTGCAAAGGTTGGTACTAACTGATGTACCATTTTTGTGATATTTTGTTCTAAACAGCCGGCACGCTGTTTTACTATGGAGTGCTACCTCCAGTATAGTAATATAACCTCCTTGCATTCAACAATCAACATATTGATAATGTAATCATATTGTTATGTTATGCACTTAAAAATAATCGTAAACAGGTTTTTTTGAAAATATTCATGTTTTTGAAGAAACTAGTTGTGTACAATGTACATGCATCATAATTATGGTCTTTAAGATATAGTATAATATGTGATTCCAAGAAATTGACACACATTAACATTTTATCTATTAATATATTAACATACACTTATTGTTTTTAAATAGCCTTTAATAAATCTATTTCAATGCAATTTTACACGCATTACCATTTATAACCTAATTTCTTAGTGTCAACGGGTACTTATTTTCTTTATTTCGTTGGCCTTATGTTAATATTAATAAATGCATGCTAAATGTATAGAGAATAATGAGTTTCAAAAAAGTTTTTATATTACATTGGGTGTAAAACATTCGCAAGTGGGGGGGCCCACGACAAATTTTTGCCGAGGGCCCACAGAGCAGCCAGTCCGGCACTGAATGAGAGATTTGTGATGTTGACAAGTGGTTTAATTAGAGTGTTGCTACGGTGTTTTAACATTTTGGCTGATATTTCATCCACACCTGCTGATGTTTTGGGTTTGAGGGTGTTTATAATGTTCCTTATTTCATTTTCATCGGTTGGGAGTAGGTAGAGATCATTTGGTGTGGGGGGCAAAACTGAGGATATTACAAATTGAGACTATCTTCTTTGCTATCTTGATTTGTTTCTTTTCTTATTCCATTTCATAATTTTTATTGTCATTTCAATGGCTGCAAACCTGCATACTCATTTCCCATGTTATTTTTATGGAGATTATTTGTTACAAAAATATAATTTATGTATTTTCAGGTATATTAAAACTGGGTGGTTTTAATTCAAAATTTAGTAGATCTGAACCAGAAGAGACCATACTGGTAGATATGTACTGTTTACTATGTACTATATGTTTTACTATGTATATAAAGTACTGTGGTTACTTTACTATATATTTACTTTACCGTCACTTTACTATATGTTTTATAAGGATATAGAATTTTTTTCAATTTCCATAAAGACAACAAGGGGAATGTGTATGCAGTTAGTTGAGCTGTTAAATTTTGCATTTAACACTATTGAGTACTCGTTCATGGGACCATCCTCATAATTAGACCAGTTCGTAAATAGTTAACTGAGGCGAAATCGTGGTTCGGATCCCACGTTAAAATGTAGGTCCCTTAGTTGCCATTGGCTGTTGGGCTATTAATTAACAGTCCTGTCTAAGGAATATGTCGGCCTTAGTCAGTAACACGACTACAAGATCGCGCCACAATCATCCTTCACTCATCTGTCATTCATACTTGGCTTAAAATACCTACTTGGGTAGGTCACCATTTCAACTAATGTATCTATCTATCTATCTATTTAATCAGGTGATGTTTTTGTACGCCCCCCCCCCCCCTATTTTCAGATGACATAATTTATGGATGGTCCCCAACCACTTTATTCAACTTAGTCATAGCAAGATATGACATGTTTTTGTACGCTCCATAGAATAACATGGGGAATGAATATGCAGGTTTGCTGCTACAGGTATATTGTTATAGAGGTTTAAAGGTTAAAAAATCCATATTTTTCAAATTTCACAAAATCTGTAACTTTTAAAGAAAATATACTTGCAACCATTAAATTTGACTTGAAAAATTAAATAATCCAGTATTTTGAATCATCAGTCTTTGTCAACTGGTTGCGGGGATAACTGATATTTTAGTTTGGCGGTAAACGCAGTACGTTGTTCAATGTCATTCTTATGGCAAATATTAAAAAACCGATATCTCCGTTATTTACTAACCGATTTTGTTAAAATTTGGGATGTATTTGTGTGATAATTAATTGTTAATTTGTTTTATTTCACTATATAAGTTTTCTAATTTTAAATGACTTTAAGGGAGAAAGTATGTGTCAGTTTCCTGATACCGTTTATTTTCATGTTATGTTTTATAAAAGAGGTTATGTTGACTCTGAAGATGGCATAAATTGCCAAAACATGTTTAAAAAAATTATAATAAAAAATATGAATAAATAAGGGTGTTTTGTTAAAAAAAGTTTTTATTAATAACTATTATTACAGCCCTAACCAATCAACTAATGTTCTCAAGAAATAATACTACAGTAATATTAATTTACTTAGGTATGGCTGCCACTCATTTAAAAAAAAGAAAGATAATTAAAATACTAAAGGAACTATCATGGGAATGTCCCTCTTTTGAAATTGCCTTGTAATGATTTCATAGGTGTTATAAATAATTTATCATAAATATGCATACAAGTGGTCAACGAGAAAATGATACAATTTTTGCCTTTATTCTAAGCTTAGGGTTAATATTTTGACAAAATATCACAAGTTGTAGACATGGGGGATTTGATCCTGATTATGAATGTAACCTTTAGCATGAATCGATAGTGTAGTTGACATTTGAGCCTCTCAAACGTATGCCAAGGAGCCGCCCCTAAGTTACGTTATTGCTTTTTAGCCATTTTTGGACCCCCCTCCCTACAATCATCCTACCGTCATAATCCACCTAAACTCCTCCCACCATTAAAAAATGACATAGAGACCAAACTCCCAAAATAATGCCAGTCTTAGGGAAAGCCCTATTAAAGGTCTCTTCTATTGGGGTTTTAAAACCTTCAATTAAGTTTTAGACCCATTTGGAGCTGATTTGTTGCTAATCAACGATTCAAACCAAAATGTTTTATCTTTGTAGCTAGTACTGTTAGTGATGGCCGCTGACGCTACCTGCAAATCTTAAACCATTGGTCATTAAAATCTGCATTTACTGTAGCTTTGTTCTGACCTAAAGCTAATAATGAACATTTTTGGATATTGTGAAAATCGAGTATATATTTTCTAATGAATTTCCTAAGCTGTTTAACTTTAATTTAATAGATTCAAATCAAAAGTTTACAATTTTCCTGTCTAAAACAGTTTTAAAACAAAATTTTAAAAATTACGTCATCTCAACGTCTACCCCCCTTTATGCACATCATACTACCGTCATTTTCAATCCGGCCCCCCATTTTCAGATGACATAATTTATGGATGGCCCCCAACCACTTAATTCAACTTTAACCCTGATGTAAGATCTTTTTTTTGCAGAACAAACTGCCAATTTATTATTATGGGCTTTTTGCTAAAATTCTTGGAGCCAAAAACAATATTGGTTTGATGAGGCTCAATTACAAAATTATGCTGCAAAAATCTTGATGTTTCTGTATGTGTCAGTGTGGTAATATAAATGGAATTCAGTTTATGGTATTTACCGGAAGGGGCTATTACCGTAGGTCTCATGGAAAGACCTAAGCCCAGGACCACATTAACTTTTCGTTTGGGGGCCCCTAGAAGCCAAAAACACCATTCGTTCAAATTTATAAATGCATATCTACATATGTGTCTGTGAGCACAATAGCGCTCACAGAAATGGTCCGAGTGGAATGAAATTTGGCACAGACGTGTAAAGTAGTTATGATTCGAACGAGTAAAGTAGTTATGTCGGACGAGTTCGAAAACCAGCGTGATCGGACCATCTGAAGGGGTTGTAAGAAGGAAGAATAAATACAAGATAAGGTCAATATTTAATTTTTTCTCTCAACTACAAAGAAATCCATGTTTACAGCTTGTTTTGTTTCACAAACAAGTCAAATAAATTTTGTGATTTTATTAAATTTTTGATTCTAATTAGCACGACCAATAAATTCTTTTGAAGAATTACACTGGTTTGATTTTTCTCCAAAAGTTGTTAAAATTGAACGATTCGTCCGTGAATCACCCATCGATACTGACGAATGCTTTCCGTGTCTAGGAACGTCCAATTGGACTGCCGACTACTTCACGTCGACAGGCGGAGTGGGCTGCGTCGTCGAGGGCGACACCGAGATCAAGAGAAGTTTGGAGCGGGTGTTCCTACGAGACTGGGACTCGGACTTCGCTAAAGACCTGTCGTAGTAGAAATAGAGAACAAACTGTGGAAAAGTAAATATTGTTGTAGGATGAGAACTGTATAATGTGGAAATTATATTGTTGATTATGTCTGAACTCTGTGATTTGTGATTTTGTCCAGATGTACAGCTGGAGTGGTTTATTTTGGCTTCAGCGGAACCTTACTTGCTGGATGACCACGGATGGAAATTGATACAATATATCCACAGTAAATACAACAAACAAAATGAGTTTCTTTTTCTTATTTGAACAGAATACTCCTGTAGAGTCCAATTGGAGTAAATATCTACATCATACTGACACAGAAACATCTGTTTTATGTTGCAAACTTCTAAGTTGGCAGGGTAATTATTAGTCTTTGCCCGATATCAGTCCACACAATTTTTCAAGGAAATGGTACAATTAAATCCCAATAATCTGAAATAATTGGGACCAGACCTAATTCAGATTAGTGAACATTTTGGATTAAGCGGGATCATTACTAAAATAAATATAATTATACTAAATAAAGTGTTTAATATATTCCTGCTGTTTACCTGCGAGAAGCGAATACACGCGAATAAATGTTATGCCCATTTATTTCTTTAGCAAAAGTATATTACATCACAAGGCTGGAGAGTAATGTTTTGCAGGACGAGTGTGACAGTTCAGAAAAAAACATACTTTCAATCATAACATAGTCCTTGCATAAACCAATACGTTTCTTGATCCTTCAAACCTAACCTATAACAAACAGAACACACATTTGCTACTGCGGCCAGTGCTGACACAACATTCCTCTAAAAAGTAACCAATAAACAAGCATTAAACATCGGTTTGCAGCAAATCGGCTGATTGTTTACCCGTTTCCTGTAATCGTAGTCCGGCAAATCTTAAGCAGTCCAGAAAAAGTATTTGCCGGACTAGTACCGCAAATCAAATCAAAATCAAATTTATTTCCAAAAAAATACTAACAAAAAATACACTTATACATCACAGGAAAAAAAATTCTCACATAGGTCAACTCAATGGCAATGGGTAACTTTCGAATAAACAAAAAAGGAACAGAAAACAGATGTTTCTAAGTCAGTATGATGAAAAGATATTTACGGAGTTTACTCCTGTTGTTTTTCTGTGATTGATGAAGACGTACAATCGTCTTTGCAAACTTACTCCCACCACTGCTGTGCCAAGTAACCCCAACAGTGACTACACACCATGAAATTTAGCGACCACTAGAACATTTTGAGACGTCCTGGCGGTTGATCCACCCTTTGTTCACATTTTGGAGACGTACAAGTCCAGAAAATTGGAATTTAATTCCCCCCAAAGCACTGCCAGCTTTATGAGCAATATTCTAAATTATAATTTATCTACACTAATCTGCCCCTAATTCCTCCCACTTTTTGTGACATGACTACTGCAAACTGAACATTACTAATTAATCAATTAATTGAATGGTAAGTTGTAAATTAAAACTGATTAGATAAAAAAGGCAAGGATTCCCCTCTCCTGATTCCCCCCCCCCCCCCAAATTAAGAATAGAAAACATGGTTTTACGGTAAATCACCAATCCTGGATCAGGCCCCGCGCTGGCGTAGTTGTCGCTCCAACAGTTGACCAACGACTCCGCTCACCTCTTACCTCTCACAGATCGTCGCGGTGCGCGGGCAGTCTTGACTCTGGGTTCATGTCACCCGACCTTTGACCTACCATGACGGTTCTCCTCCTATTGTGGTAGGTGATGTGGGGGTTACCCCCACAATTTTACAGAGTTGTCCTTGTGATTAGTAAATATGCGCAACAGCATTTCATGGTCATTGACGGGATGCTGCCGGGATGATTCTAGTAGAGTCTATCTGTAGGGCAATGACGTGCTGCATGGTGCATAAGGCTCTTATCCAATAAGAGTCGCAGTACCTTTGTGAGAAGCTCTCCTTTCGGGAGGAGGTCTCAAAACGCAGTTCCCGCCATGGGAAGCTCCTGCACTTTCCTAAAGTCAGGCTTCTCAACTTTCAAGGCAAAAATGAAGGAATTGTTCTCATGTTAAGTTTGTGGTTATCTACTGAGAAACGCTGGATAATAAAAGGCATTTTTATTTATTTATTTGACATGATTTTCAAAGTTATTTCTGATGTTTCGTCTACCCATCTGCAATCAGAAAACTCGTATGATCCTCATTGGCAAAATTACAACCGCTATTTACGTGCAACCGAATAACAGCCTTTTCGATTTTAGTAATGTTTCACTATCTTTTTATACAGAACTGAGGATACTTTCTGGTCCCAGTAGTATTTTGGATTAAGCAGTTTTGAATTACTGAGTTTCAGATTGTCAGGACTCCACTGTAGTAACAATCAGCTGGTCGCAAGACAACCACATTTATGCATATTTATAGGTTACTTTAGAGGAACAGAACAATGTAGTGGCAGCCACTGGTAGAAATAGCAAATGTTCATGTTTCTTTATTATATGTTTGGCTTGAAGAATTAAGAAATGTAGTGGTTTATGAATGAAAAAGGTTCCGATATAAAAAATATTTTCCCTGATAAGTGGTATAGTATCAAATGATATGTAACACCCTTTGTTCACATTTTGGAGACGTACAAGTCCAGAAAATTGGAATTTAATTCCCCCCAAAGCACTGCCAGCTTTATGAGCTTTATTCTAAATTATAATTTATTAACACTAATCTGCCCCTAATTCCACCCACTTAAGAATACAGCTAATATTTTATTTTTTCTTTATTTTTATTTCTTCTTATATCTTATATAAGAAGAAATAAAGAAAGAAGCAAGATTCTTCTTATATCTTTTCTTTTTTATCTTTCTTTATATTTTTTCTTTTATTTATTTTATTTTTTGCACCTTGGTAAGTGTTATCATACTCGCGTTTTTTGCATGAAAATCCCTGTATTTCTAATTATTATATATGTATAAGGAGTTTTTATATTCATAGGCTATATGAAATCTTTAACCATCTCTCTATGAACAACTGTCTCGAACCAACTCTCTTTGATTAACTAAAAGGTAAGAAAAAAAAACTCTATGCCTAAAAACATTTTTATTGACATGTCAGTTAATGTTGTTAATAGTAAATAATTTACATAAAATATTCCATAAGAATAAAAAATTGTTTTTGACACTTAAAAATAAAAATTTATTTGAAATTCACAATGTCTTAATCAACTCTGTTTTGATTTCATAACGTCCATTTATTTCGCTTTGGCCTGACGGTTTCCAAAAAAGATTTTGATTGCTTTTAACGTTTACACAAACCGTACACCAAAGAGGTCCTTGAAGGGAATAACCTAAGACAAATATATACTATGTCACAATTACAAATTTGTTTTTTATAAATTACTTAAAAAATACATATACTAACAATTTAAAATTAAACACATTAACTAAGCGCTCGAACCACCTCTAGCGTGTACAATTCGTATTTAACTTTCTCATAAATACTTAAAATTAAAAAACAATATTAAAATGTAATATGCGTTCGATTGTAAAAAATATATACAAAGCTGAATATTAGCACTTTTATCTTAACTAGATGAGGTAATAAATTAAAACGGGCTAGAGATCGATAGTTGGATTGTGGACGGCAGGAGTGTGGCTCGGTCTGCGCACAAGACTAACGTTTATTTTAGCGATGGGCTTCCGGACGCCTGAGGCTCTGCAGGATTAGTGGTGCATTGATTTACAGCTGCTGACAGTCATAGGACATTATAGGGAGGAGCTGCCAGCGAACATATCACCTTCATAAAAAATTTAGTTTGCTTCGACTGAAAAGAACTGTAATAGCTTATTCCTTTCTAAAATTTTAGATTTCAGCAAAAAAGTAGTGGGAATAAATAATTACATACTGTTTCACACAGGTTTTCAATATCCCATTGAAGAATTGGTAAATTGAGAAAGACTACATTTGAGAAACATAGGACATTTCTTTCTTTTTGTCATGATCTAAACCTATTTTTTAAATTTTGGTAGTATAGCAACAATTTATATTTATATTGATTTTTCCAGATTTTAACAACAAAACCTGACCTTTCTAGGTGGGGATTCCAACTACCGACCTCAGCCTCTACAGACAGCTGCCTCGCAACCGCAACCGGACAGAAAGTAATTTACAATCCTTAAACTAAACAAACAAGCGAGGAACTTGTTGTCGACATAAAAACTACCTCGAGTTCGCACCTCGACATACTCGACTGTTTTACACTAATTTGAACGTAGAAACTGACAAGAAAAAGGAACGTGATCAACCATTCGTGCTGGGCGACGGGGAATATTCTTGCGTTTACGATAGAATCTTGATAAGTACTAACACCTTGAGAGGCAGTAGATCATAAGTCACAACACCCTTTGAGTCAATCTTCCATTACATTTCATATGTAGTTTTTTTTTATTTATATTTTATTTAGAAGATTAAGCAACTCGCTATACAGAATTACTTTTCATATAACATACGTGGTTTTAGCCAGAACTGAGCTCAACCATAAACTATTTAGCATAAACCGTTAAAACTGACAGATTTCCTTCACAATGTATATCTTATTATCAGAAGTTGATACTAATTTTTGCTCAAACAGTGATGAGTTTTCAAAATTGCACTTGTACTTTGTATTATTACTTTTTAACATCATCATTCAGGTTGATGTGGAACATACAAGAAAGATAATTCATAAGTTATTGGCCCAAAAAAAAAACCCCATCGTCCAACTTCTGTCCTTGTCTTCTCTAAATATATACAAAAATAAAAATTTGACGACTTAAATACAATGTGAACCTACTTACTCAACGTTACGAATAATACATTTTCCGCCCAAACCGAGGGGGCTTTTTGACGTAGAAACAAAACCCAACAACGATACAAAAATAAAACGTGTAAACTTAAACCGGACAGTTTTTGTGCGAATCTGCGTTTGTGTTACATCTAAAAAGGCACGGTTTCAAAATAGGTCGGCAACACTTACAGTAAACATGCCGGTCGTAAATTGTACAAATCGAAGAGTCCCTTCGTCAATCTGCGGTTCCATCTGGAAAATACCGTTACCATGTACCAACAAATTGTAAAGAGCAAAACGGATATGTTCCAGTCAGTAGGTTTCACACCAAGTCCACACGAGAGTGAAACGTGCACACTTCGGTAAAAATAAAACTCTGCTAAGGCGTGACACCCTGTTTCGTCAGATTTCCGCAGCTTTTGTTCAGTCTGTCTTGAATTTCTGTTCTCCGATTCTTCACTCCGCCGCCTTCACTTGAGCCATGATCTTGCCTTCCCAGAGAGGCAGGACATCGTTGTCGTCCGTAACCTCCTCCTGAATAACCTTCATGTCCAGGTCTTCGCATTCCGTCTTGAAGAAATACCTGTCCAAAGACGTTTATTAGTTTTGTAAACCGCCTCGCTGAATTGACTAGAAACATAACAACGTAAAAGACGGACCGTTTAACACTATCAAAGTTGATTCTCAATTCTCACCACTTG
Source organism: Flexamia atlantica (assembly GCA_035578135.1). NCBI lineage: Eukaryota > Metazoa > Arthropoda > Insecta > Hemiptera > Cicadellidae > Flexamia > Flexamia atlantica. The sequence continues at coordinate 3,785,084 of JAQJVK010000032.1, forward strand.
TATTGTATCGTTTAGCTATTAATTAAACTTCAATCCCCTTATCATACCCCCTATCTGTTAAAAGTTGTAATTGACAGAATATAACAGACAACACAATTCAAGCGGAAAGAAAAATGCCAAAAATACAAAATAAAATGGGGATACCCGGGTCCTAAAAAAAATCGCATATTTACGATAATTTTAATACTGATGTTAAATAGTACCACTTTCTTTTAAGGGGTTAAGAATGCCAAAAAATAACCAAATTCGAATAAAAAAATAATTTCCACCCACCTGTACGAGCCCTTCTTGGGCAGATACTCTTTGAACTGGCGCAGCGTGACCTGCCGGGCCGGTATCTTGGTGCGGTACGGGACCTGCTCGTCGCAGAAGCTGAACACGACCGTGGTGTAGGCGGGGGCCGGGGGCGGGCCAGGTCTGCTGCCCCCGCCACTGCCCCCGCCGCCGCCCCGCCGCAGCGTCGACCCGCCTGACTGACTGCCACACACGCCCAGTCTGCGGACAACACACACGGTCAGCGAGGGCCAGGCTTGCCATGTTGATTAAAAAAAACAACATAAGCTATATTGGGCTGGACAGTGGGTACACTGGAATTAGTAAATTAAATTTGTTGTTGAGCAAGAGTTCTGTCCTATGATTTTGTAGGTTTCTTGAGTGGCTGAGCTTGTGAATGCTGTGCTAGGCTTGTTTATTTCACAAGTTTTGCATCTAGGCTGGTCACAGGGGTAGAATAATATTGTAGTTTGATATACAGGGTGTTTATAAAAGAATCATCTGGTTTTAATTGCTTATAACTCACTTGCTTCTCAAAATGAATCAGTAATTTAAACATGGGATTAAAGAGTATACTTTCAAGTTTTATAACCAGCCATTTAATACTCAGTTTCATAGTTTTCCTGGGTTCAGTTCCATTGGCAATGAAATAAATATTTTTGGAAATGTACAATCTTAATTAAATGGCCAACTCGATCTCCTGTTCATGTCGGATTTATTTTCTAAGGCTTTGTGAAAGGCCAAGCTTATATTCAACTAGTGCTTAAAACGCTTCTTAAGCGATGGTCGAATGTAAGCTTTGTCGTTCACAAAGCCCGAGAAAATAATCCCAACATAGACAGGAGATCGAGTTGGCCATTTAATTAAGAGTACAAAATTTTTTTAATTTTAATTTGATTGCTAATGAAAATGAACCTGAGATAACTATGGATCTGAGTATAGAACAGATGTTTCTAAAACTTGAATGTATGCTCTTTAATCCGATGTCTAAACCACTGATTAATTTTGAGGAACAAGAGAGTTACGAGCAATTGAAACGATTCTTTTATAAACGCCCTGTATTATGACAAAGAATATCCAGATAACTCTGGCCGACGATAGCTGCGACGGCTGCGAGGTAAGATGGTAACCCACCTGACGGTGTTCTTGCGTCCCTCCCCTTCCATCAGCCGGCGGCGCGCCTCCTCCAGCTGCGTGGGCGTGTGCGGCGACGGCAGCGGCGGCATCGACGGGTCGGCGACAAACGGCTGCGCGGGCGCCGGCGGCGACGCGCTGCGCCGACGGTGGAGCGACGCCACGCTCGACGAGTGCGAGTGCGAGCCCCGCGCGTCCGTCGCCGCGCCGCTCTCCATCAGCCACGACAGGACGCGGCTGCAACATCAGTAAATGTTCAGGACGGATGTCAAGCTTGCGGAAACTTTAAATATTTAGAGATTAAATATGATGTAAAATCTTTTGAGGTCTACAATAAGGTAGGAGCTCCACACACCGGGTGGCTCATGATCCACCTGACGATGCATAAATGCTCCCCCCCCCCAAATGCACCACCATCCCAGTGGACCTGGCTGTGGGTCCCCTGGCGACTCGCTGGAAATGGCAAAAGAACGGTTATTAGGATTAAGACAAGAATGGGATAGAAGGAGGGAGACGGGAGTGTAGAAAGCTTACAGAGATGGATTAAGTTAGTTGTAATAAAATCAGAAATTGTAAATGCCCCCCTAGAGAAAAGAAAGAAAATTCTGAAGGTATGTGAAGTAACCGAGGTATACCAGAAGGTGGGAACTCAGGGAGGGAGCAGAAAGAAATGGAAAAAAACAACAAAAAACAAAGGTCTAAAATAAAAATGATGTTGGGGTAATTTGTTAAAATCAGGACCAAAAATCAGTGTTCCTGTCAACATTTCATAGGCCGATACACAAGTTGATAATAGCTTTGATTTATAAAGAGTCATGGGCAAGCAGGTCTATCGCTGTATTCAAGCCGCTCAGCTCTCCGTCAGCCAAGAGATGGAGCCCTGCGACTGCGGACAAGAGGAAACATCAGTAAACATTCACAGTGCGGACGTAAAGCTTGCGGAAACTGTAAATATTCAGAGATTAAATGAGGCCCTGGAAGGCAAAGTGGACTAACCCCAAAAAGTAATTTTTGAGATATTAAAAGGTAAAGTTTAAGTCATATATCTCACTGCAGGAATTGCTCTTTTGAATGTTAGTTCCACTGTATGATACATATAACACACATAACATTTTATTGTTGTTTTTGATTTACTTTTATTTTTTGGTACCTAAAATGGTTCCAAATTTGGAATTTTTTAACAACTCTTGGCAGCAAGCATGATTTTATTACTTTTAGATTATTTAGCTAGTAAATTGATATATGACAAAACTAATATTTTTTAGGATTTAAAAACTTTTACTTGGTGCTGTAAAACCCGGACCGACTTTTGTAATAACTGAAACAGATGTAGCATTTACAATTAAGATTTGTCATATGTTGTCGTTTGTCATTTGAAAAGGTCACTCAAGTCGCTCACCTGTCCTTGAACTGCGCGGGGTGACCGACCGGCGGCGAGTCGCTCACCACGCTCACTCCGCTGTCTGTCAGCTCTGTCTTCTTGCTGCTCCACTTGCCTCGGGACTGCCGCAGCCGTGAGTCGTGCCCTGCAGACAAAGGTGACTCTATAGTTCGCGCAAGAATATCCTGACCATTTTAAAGAACGTGTGCGAGAGAGATGAAAAATGAATGTTTAAAGAGACATAGATGATTCCTGAATATGCGTATGTCATTGGCTGGAGCAAAGTTGTTTTTTTATACCGATTTGGTTTCATATTAGACGATAATTTTGATTTTTTATTGTTCTTGAAGTGTTTTTATTATCCATTAGATAGCGACTCTTAATCCTGGACCGTGTAGCTGTGTATGTCCCTTTCCAGAACAAAATCCTACTCAGCCCATGGCTTTTCACCAAAAATATCATCCACGTCGGCCACTCACCCGGAACTTGCGGATAAGCGTCCGAGTAGTCGGGCACGGACTTGCTCTTGGGCAGATGCAGCCGATGTTCCGAGCCCTCCGCGAAGTCGTGCACGTTCCCCGAGTCCGACGAGAACGTCGAGAACACGTCCTGTAATCACAATAAAGGAACTGAAACCTTGGAGATGGACTATGAATGCAGTAACTGCTCTAAAGTGGAACCGTGATTTTTAACTGTGCTTTACAAATTGGTATACAGATAGTTGTACGTGAAGTCTTGCATGTTCCCCGAGTCCGGGGAAATCGTGGAGACACGTCCTGTAACCACAGTAAATGATACCTTGAGGTAACTGTGAATGCAGTAGCTGCTCCTAAAGCGGAACCGTGATTTTTAACTGTGATTTACAAATTAGTATACAGATAGTTGTACGTGAAGTCTTGCATGTTCCCCGAGTCCGGGGAAAACGTGGAGACACGTCCTGTAACCATAGTAAAGGAACTGATACTTTGAGGTAACTGTGAATGCAGTGGCTGCTCCTAAAGCGGAACCGTGATTTTTAACTGTGATTTACAAATTGGTAAACAGATAGTTGTACGTGAAGTCTTGCACGTTCCCCGAGGCCGGGGATAACATGGAGACACATCCTGTAACCACAGTAAAGGAACTGATACCTTGGGGTAACTATGAATGCAGTAACTGCTCCTAAAGTGGAACCGTGATTTTTAACTGTGATTTACAAATTAGTATACAGATAGTTGTACGTGAAGTCTTGCATGTTCCCCGAGTCCGGGGAAAATGTGGAGACACGTCCTGTAACCATAGTAAAGGAACTGATACTTTGGGGTAACTGTGAATGCAGTGGCTGCTCGTAAAGCGGAACCGTGATTTTTAACTGTGATTTACAAATTGGTATACAGATAGTTGTACGTGAAGTCTTGCACGTTCCCCAAGTCCGGGGAAAACGTGGAGACACGTCCTGTAACCACAGTAAAGGAACTGATACCTTGGGGTAACTATGAATGCAGTAACTGCTCCTAAAGTGGAACCGTTATTTTTAACTGTGCTTTACAAATTGGTATAAAGACAGTTGTACATGAAGTCATGCACATTCCCTGAGTCTGACGAAAAGGTGGAGAACTACTGTAATTTCTGTTTCCACCCACTTTAAAATTATAAATAGATTTAAAATTGTAACTATATCTAATGTAGATCGGATTAATACCTTGTCCTTGCGAGGGTATCGAGGATAAGGCCGGGACTGGTACGGGTTGGGCACCAGGTTGACCTGAGGCAGGCTTGCCCCGCACCCGACCTGCAGAGAGAGACAATGTTAAAGCGGAACATGTTGTGTAACAGGTGGTTACATTACGAGAACTGTTACTTTATAGGAACTGTAAGAACACTCTCTGCTCCTAAAGTAGGACTGTGATTTTTTAACTGAAAAGGGTGGTTTGACGCTATTGCAGCTTGTTATGCACACACTCACAAAATAAGGTATTATCTTGGCGAACAAGTTGAAACAAGGTTGAAACAAATGTTTGGAATGCGATATGAAACAATCTTTCATGAAATATCTTAACTTGAACTCAACGCAGTAATAATCTATATATTCTTATGATTTTTTAAGGCTTTTTAGAGAACCAAAACAGCATTTTTTCAGATAGTATGATAAAAAATAACTGTTTCCCACTGTCCTGACTAGACTCACCTTGGCGGCGGCGGCGGACCTGCGATGCGGCGGACTCTTGGGCCGTGGGCTGGCCAGGCCGGGCGATCGCGATGGCGTCAGGTCCGACCACACTCGTGACACGTGCTGGTCTGCAACACACCAGCGACAACCACCATCAGAATCAGAATCAGAATATCTTTATTCAACCTATGTACACAAAGATACAATGAATAGAGTCAAAAATGATTACAAAAGTAATATACAGGGTGTTTACGAAAAACCCTTACAGACTTTGGGATATGGTTACTTGCATCAAAACTAAGAAAAAAGATCCTGCAAACATGGATCCTATAACGCTCGGTTATCCGTCTGTCAGTCTGTATGTGTTTTTAACATGATTTTTAATAACATTGAAACTACAAAAGATACCAACTTCAAACCTGGTACTTATATGCTGACTATTAGGACCTATTATGGTGCGGAGTATCAAGTTTCTACTTTGTACCATTTCAAAATGGCAGCCATTTTTATATTTTAAAACTTAAATCTTAAAAACCGTAAATTTTTCAAAAATTGGACAAGAAACAAAAAAGTTGCGAAATTTTATTTCCTACAAAACCTTATAAAGATCATAAAAATCAAACTACAATTAACGGAGTTATTGCAATTTTTCTAACAAAATAATGTGAATATTTGCTATAAATCCCATAAACAGGCATGTATTTTGGTAGAAAAATTGCAATAGGCCCTAACCCCGTTAATTGTAGGTTGATCTTTGTGATCTTTATATGGTTTGGTAGGAATTAAAATTACGCAACTTTTCTGTCTCTTGCAAATTTTTTGTAAAATTTACGGATTTTGAGGTGTTACGTTTTAAAAAATAAAAATGGCTGCCATTTTGAAATGGTACAAAGTAGAAACTTGATACTCCTCAAAAAGAATAGGTCCTATTAGTCACCATATAAGTACCAAGTTTGAAGTTGATATCTTTAGTAGTTCCAAAGTTATGCAAAATCATGTTAAAAACACATACAGACCGACAGACGGATAACCGAGCATTTTAGGACCCATGTGTACAGGAACTTATTCTTATTTTTGATGTAAGTAACCATATCCCAAAGTCTGTAAGGGTTTTTCGTAAACACCCTGTATACAATATGATTCATGCGATGCAATCTTTACATTAAGTGGGTACACTATGAGCCACATATTAGAATTAGCATTCACTCACTAAATTTAACTGTTTTTCCCAACAGTGAAAGAATCCTCTATAGAATACAAAGTGGCATTTACTAAATACTGTTTTAACAAATCGAAAAAAAATTTCCCTCCTTTTTCTTTTTTTAGAGAGCTTGATAAACAATCAAAGAACATGTCACCCTTATACAAACGTTTCATTTACAAAATTTCGAGTTTGTGGTTTTTAACATGCCTTTGTGTCCAGGTGTTGTAATGATGATTTTTACTATCCGGTGCAGGGCTTATTTTTGAGGCATAATTTGTAATTTCAAATATACAGAGCCCATAAATGTTAAATATTTCAAATGTAGAAAAATATGTTTATCAGTCTTTATTTTTTAGGTTAAATATGATTCTTAGGGCCTTTTTCTGTTGAATTAAGATTTTATCCATGTTTTTCTTTGGGGTTGCTCCATTAATACATGTCCCATAGCCTATGAGTAAATGTATTAAAGCATAGTAAATTGCTATTGAGGCATTAACATCACATTGTCTAGCCATGCGTCTTAGGGCATATAGACCACGAGAAGTTTTACATAATGTAAGATCAACATGTTTATCCCATCTCAAATTTTCAAAAATGTTGCCAAACCATTAAATTTAGTATCCTGTACTTGATCTATTATCTCAGTGTCATTAATAAAAATACTTGGATTTATTTTACTTTTTGCCTGAATAGTAGAAAAATATAAAATTTGATTAGTTTGAATTAAGAAGAAGGTTCTTACTGTTTAAAAATTCTTTTACTAATGCCAAGCTAACGTGAGAAGAAATTTCAATATCCTCGGCAGATTTCCATCACAGCATCACAAACTCACACTTCACAATGTGCACCAAGACCCTGGCAGGAGGTTCGGTGAATGTAGAGTTTCCCGTAATAAATTGTCGGGGATAAAGAAAACCGAAGAAATAGCTTTATTGTATACAGTAGACTCCCTCTTATTAGAACAACTTTTAACCGGACATCAGTTTAACTGGAAGTGGCATCTTTTCCACCAAACGATTTTATGTCAACCCATCAGTTTAACCGAGCGTGATCGACAGGAAATGGACAGTACTTTATCGATTCTCCTGGGAAAGAGGTGAGACCAGTAACCACAAGTCTAAATAATAATATTTGTTATACATTATGCATCGAGTTATAATTTAAATATTTTTCTGGGATCGACAGATTAACCAGAAGAACAGTTATTCGGACAGGTCTTGGTCCCGACTCGTCCAGATAAGAGGGACTCCAGTTAAGAGGGTATTAGCTTACCCTTCAACTCATTAATGGGCTGAATAAAGGTATGTTTAAATATTAAATTAATGAATTAAATGAAAAAAATTAATGACTTGAAATAATACATTAATAACAAACCAAATTGCCCATAGTAAAAAAATACCCCCGTTGCAGCAGACCTGCATACTCAGCAAATTTCAAGTGTAAAACAACATATTTCAATCCAACATAGCGGGATTTGACATGTTTTTGAAAGCTCCATAAGAATAACATGGGGAATGAGTATGCAGGTTTGCTGCTACAGGTATGTTTAAACTGGTTGGTTTTAATTCAATATTTAGTAGATCTGAACTAGAAGAAGTCATTTACCAAGTTTTATAAAGACATGTTGAGAAATAAGCAAGATATAGAATTTTACTTATTTCCCATAAGGTTAACATTGAGACAACGTACTGTGTTTACCACTTTCAATATCTCGGTAACCAATGGACATAAAGCAGTGATTAATATATATATATATATATATATATATAAAAATTCAAACGAATGGTGTTTTTTGCTTCTGGGGGGCCCAAAATGAAAAGTTAACATGGTCTCGGGCTTAGGTCTTACCATGAGACCTACGGTAATAGCTTATTCCTTTAAGGAAATTCGCTAATAACCCCCCTATAGTAAAGACAAACATGCTGTCGGCTTCGCCTTGCGCGTAAATGCATCTCTCCCCGCAATATGTCACGTTTGAGACTAGTAATCAAAACATGTGTTTTTTAGCAGACACTTCTCATTCTCCAATCTCCATCTGGTCAGGTGGCATCAGACCTTCTGCGCCTGGGAAGGCAGGAGGTAAGACAAATCACAGGACTCGTTACTGGACACGGGCACCTGAGAAAGCGTTTGCGCACAATCGAGGTGCACAATGGGAACACCTCTTGCAGGAAGTGCGGGCAGTCAGATGAAACTGCTGACCATTTGCTGTTTGACTGCGACAAGCTTGCTGAGGTAAGGCTGGCAACTCTCGGAACCGTGGAGAGGGGCAGACACCTCCCTCAAGAGGAGCTTGTTAGTAAGCTGCAGAAATTCACCAGGGACATGGACCTTGGCAGTCCCTGAAAACACCTCTTTCTAGGTAAAAGGGTGCGCAACAAGCCCTTGCGGCTGAAGCGCCATACGGTCCGCCCTTCGAAATGAATGAATGAATGAATGAATAGCAGACACTTTGGGAGATTACAATTTTCGCCACCCGCCAGTAAGGCTGTCCAGAACTTTAGTGACTAGTGGCTACTGAGAGTAATAGTTGGTGTTCCACCACAAAGTCATTGCAGGCCTATTTTTATAACACTTTCTGTTATGCCCTTAACTTGCATTTACATTTTTCAGTGTTTACTTTATGTAAAGAAGAATCTTGACCTTTTTTCATGTAAGAAAGATTTTCATAACTACGAAACAAGGAATTGCTCTAAACTAAAGTATGATCTATGTTTTTATAGCCTAACTCAAGCTAGTTTTAAGTATAATGCGATTAAACTGTACAATCATGTGTCTGACAGTATTAAAGTGCCACCCTGTTCTAGTTTTAAGGTAGCAGTCAAGATATTTCTTTTGGAACACTTTTTTAATGGAATTGATGAACATTACAACACTGTTTTTACTGAATCTTAAAGTTGTACCATAGCCTCCTCATGTTTCAGTGACGCAGTCTAATCTGTTTTTGTTGTTTTAATTGTAGCGTAAGTGCGTATGCCACTAGTGCAATATTGCAGACAAAATCTGTACGACAAAGTACAAAAACGAACTGAAATATTCGTTAAATATAAAGCGGAGTAATCTAAAACCACGCTAAACTTCCATTTTGTTAATTTATCAATTTTGATTAAGTGCCTTAAGTAAACATCTATGTATTTATTTTCTATCAATCGCTCTAAGTACAATATGAATCCCGCAGTCCAGTATTTCGTGAAACTACTTGCACTAGTGGAATACGACCCATAGCCTACTCATGTTATGTGTCGTAGCCTATACAATATTGTACTGCGACACACAATTGTCTTGGAATAAAGAAATTTTAAATTAAAAAAAAAATTAGTTACCCAGGATGTCTTGCACGTTGTCGTCCTCTAGTTGGAGCTTGTCCCGGATGGTCTCGGTGAGGCTGCGCTGTATGGCCGCGGAGAAGTCTGCCGGCGAGCACGCCTCCGCCTGCCAACCGACGTGCAGCGTTAGTTTACACTACCCGGTGGACCGAGCCTCGCTCCGTGTTATTTCATGTTTACCACTTCATCCAATTACTACAGGGTGTTTTTTTTAAACGCGACCCCAAACTTTATTTTATCAATAAAGGATGATCACCTCTCAAAATCTCCGGATTTGACGCCACCATATTATTTTCTATGGGGATACATAAATAGTAAGGCCTACGAAAACGATTCATAGGTTATTCAGCACCTCAAAACAAACATAACAAATTTAATGCAAGAAATTCAAAGAGGTACCTTGCAACACGTGTTCGGGAATTTGATGGAGAGACCACAACTTTACAAAATGCCGATAGCAGATTGTTTGAACACTTAATGTAAACTAAACGTGATCGAACTTAAATAGTATGTTGTAAAAAATGTAAAGATTACCAAAACAATCCTCATATTCATATTTATATGTGCATTATTCAATCTTAAAAATGGGTTGCGTTAAAAAAAAACACCCTGTATAAAATATTTTAGTGTCATAAAATTGTTATATAAAAGCAATTTTTATTACTCCATGAAATCTTTACCCCACATGCTGTATTTGCACATGCCTACATGGCTGTAATTTGCAAACAGCTGTTATAATTACTCTGATTTGTTTACACTTTCCATGTTTATTTCATTGCTATCACGAACGTTCATAAGGCCAATGTCAATTTTTCACAACTTTTAAATTCATTTTATTTCGTTATTAGATTTTCTGTGGCCAAGTAGTCTGCATTTAACACGTTTTTGAGTCATTAATTACTTATTTCTAGACTTTGAAGGAAATCCTCGGAGTGGTTTTGAGAGCGTTGTGCAAACATACAACCAAGCAACCACGATAACATTGCTTATATAAGAGTATAGGATTCAGGGTGTCTAATGATATCTGATTTTCGAATTCCAGTATTGCGATCGCATGCAAACCATCAACGTAACAAGGGAGTGCCAATGATGACCCTGGCTAAAACTATTGTTTTACAACACTCTTGAATTTGCCTGATAAAATTTTTCCAACAATAATCACATTTATGATTTATATTGATTGTATTTATTAATTTATAACGCCCTCCCACTGCTGAAAATTCAACCAATTTTTATTTACCTAGAATCAAAAGTATCATCAACAATGATCTTTTTGGTCCTAGGACAATAATAATCATCAAATCGTATGTTATTACCCAAGACTAAAAAGAACAATTTTTGAATCCCAACGAATGTGTCAGGAGCAGCTGATTTTGAAGCAGTATAAAGAAAAAACCATTTTTGAGGAGAAAAGTAAACTCGCCTCCAACAGCTTGCGATCCAGGATCTCCTGGGCCTCCTGGTTCCGCTTGACAGTCTCGAGCTTCTCCGTCAGGATGGCGGCGAACTGGTCCGGCTTCATCGGGTGGACCTGAATCCAATCAAGATCGATTATAATAAGTTCAAATCAAATCGAACAAAACAAATCAAAATCAAATTTATTTCATATAAAATTTATATATGTTATCAGACAGACCCAATTTTTAGGACAAACCTAATTTGGACTTGGACGAAATAGTTTTTCCTTTCTGCCCTAGGATAAACTAGTTTGGCCTAATTCATTACGGGCTGAACTGGTTTGGCCGGGTGGCGTTAGGGTAAACTAGGTAGTTTAGCCTGTTTTAGACCAGGCCAAACTGCGTGTTCAAACTGACTCCCACCGATGGCAGTTAGGTTGGATTAGGTGAGGTAATATATCTTCCATTCTATTCTTCTAACCTTAACTAACCTAACCTAACCTAACGTAACCCAACCTAGGTTTTCTAACCTTACCTAACCTAACCTAACCTAACTTAACCTAACCTAACCCAAACTAACCAAACCTAACCTGACTACCACCGGCTACAGCAGTGGTGCACTAGACTGGAGTTTGGCCTGACCTTGAACCCGGCCAAACAAGATTGGCATAACAAATCAATCAGGCTAAACTAGTTTATCCTAACGCTATTAGGCCGAACCAGTTTAGCTTTAATTAATCAGGCCAAAATAGTTTATCCTAGGGCGGTCAGGAAAAACTAGTTCATCCTAGACCAAGCCAGGCCTTTTTTAGCAAAAATGTAAGTGTTTGGGAAAAATTCATCAACAATTTATTTATTAACATTTTTTAAACTCTTTTTTTCTTTGTTTCTAAATACTTGGAATTATTTATAAATGACAAGAAGAAAGACAAATTTCATGTTTCTGGTACAAATAAATGTTAATAAATTTAAAAAAAAGTTTGCATCATATTCATTTTTTATGTTTATACTAAAAAATTTAGGTTTTACTCTGATGCAGTTTTTATTAGTTTTGTGTGAAACTATGTAACAAATAAGTAAAAACCATGTATAAAATTTCAGTTTACAGCAATAGGTTATGAAGTGACAAAATAAAACGATAGCCTTGCAACAATTCAGAGTTGAACAACGTCACTAAGCAACCTACTTCAAACAGTATTCGTCACATTTGCATTAGAAACATCATTAAACATTTAAAAGATCCATAAAACCAAAATACAAAACTATATTTCAATAATAACCCTATAGGTAAAACAAAAACATAGCCTAAAAATTACACAAACGAAGTTGCATCTCCGCCATAAGAAATGCTTGGTTTATTTATAAATGAGTGACAATCACGCCGCCACTGTCCTTTCTTGGTTCCAGGTTCTTACGTTCAATTTTACTTTTAATTTGTCAACAAATCTTAATTTATATTTATTAAATGCACCGCTTGATTTAATTTCTATAGATTATTTAAATATTCTCTTGTTAAATTAATTACATCTCTGATTTGCAACTCACAGTCTACGCACAGGCTGACCGCCTATGTAGACTTTTCCCTTTTTTAAAAAAACATTACAACCTAATTCAATTAATGTATTTATCCTTGATTCAAATAATTTAAATTATAAAAATAAACTGTTTCATAATGTGCAATTGTGTTGTAATGTATGAAATGAGATATGTATTTTATTTGGAAATAAAGCTATTTTTCATTCATTCATTCATTCATATTTGTCTACCAGCAGCTGTTTGTATTTCAGTATATCATTTCAGTTAACCAAAAAGACACTTCAGGAGAAAATTGACATGAAACGAAATATCGGTTTGTAGAAGGGCGTTTGGCACAAATTCCAGCCAGTAAAAGCGGAAAAATATATTTTATATGTATAAAAATGTAAACATCTCCCTGAGCGATCCCGGTATTACACGCAGTTGGACCCATCGTCGCTCTGAGCGATCCTCGGCACTAAAAGGGTTAATACACAAATGCCTAGGAACGAACAGTAATAACTTGCACAAAGAGAGTATTTACCACATCTAAGTAATTATTTCAATTGTTAAAATCCACAAAATTAATGCAACACACTCATTTTGAAAACAGAATCTGATAACATCCGGACCACACAGCAAAACGCAAAGTACTGAGTCTCGACAGAGATAGAACTGGGGCTTACAGAAGCTATCAATACGCCCAGTGGTGTTCCAGCCTCACTGATAAGGGGTATCTTGACTGGTAGCTAGAGATAAGAGATGTTTTGACACCTTCGCAAACAGGACTTCCAGGTTGATGGATTAGAACGATCTCTCGTTAACATATTTGCTTGTGAAAAAATTACATCAAAATAATCTGAATACAAAAGTAGTCTTTATGGAGCGTTAGCAAAGAGTCTTAATTTAAATATTAAAAACCTTTAAATATTTGTTACTAAAAGAGAGACCCTAAGACAAATTCTGCCAAAATATTCTCCTTACATATAACTTTTAGTTAATTGTATCCAAACAATTTAAATATGTGAAAGATGGCTTTAATAAAGAAAAAATACAGAGGCCAATAAGTATGCAAACAATGTGTCAGGAATTTAAATAAACGGTTGGTTTAACAAATAAAGGAGAATGTGTGGTTCCTGAGATATTGGCAAAGAAATTCTTTAATAGTTGAGAAATAAATCACTAATGCTAGAAAGTTTTGTATATTTAATTACCTTTAAAATTTGCAGCATTTGGGATTTTATTTCAAAACATTATTTTACTAGAATGAAATGTCTACTATATTAATAGCTCTTGCAAATATTGATAGGCTATCTGATATTTTTTGCCCTCAATTCCTGGAATTTCTGCCCAATCCAACCAGTTTTCTTTAAATTCCTCGGTAAGTTTATTGTCACGATATTTAAAAATCTGGACGGCGACAAACTTGATTAGACATTAAGCATGTTATTACTAAGCACTGATATGGTCCCAAGCTGCAAGTTGGAAAATATATACCTGTTACCATATGCAACTATTTCAATTCAAAACTTTTTCCTTCTGTAATCCATGGGTGGGAGATGCGACAACATTTTTAGAAAAACAACTGTTACCAAGTGCAACTGTTTTGAAGCCGTATCTTCCTTGTGTATTCTCTGGGAGTTATGATAAAACCACATCAATAAGAAGAGTATAGCTAGAATTCCTGTTATTTGTGGGAGTTGTACACACCTGTTATCAAGCGCAACTGTTCCAAAACCGTACCTGTTCCTACTGTATTCTCTGGGTGGGAGTTATGACTAAACTGCTACCCTAACAATGGAGCTAAAATGTCTGTTGTTTGTGGGAGTTAAGATAACTATTACCAGGCACAACTGTTCCACACCGTACCTGTTCCTTCTGTATTCTTTGTGTGCGAGGTATAAACGTGTGATGTATGTGTAGGTCCCTGTTTAGATTGGCAGCCTCCTTCACTTGCCGGCAATGTTGACGGTATTGCTTCCGAGAAAACCTGTGATGGCCACTGCTCGAGACACCGTCCCTGCAACAACCAAAAATATGAATAAACATTTTATATTTCATTAAAAATGCCTCAAAAATAGTTTTAGGAAATTTGTTTCATCAAGTTAACTTATAATGTTTTGGTTGCAAGTGATAACCTAATGGAAAACATTATCAAGAAAAACTTCCAGACACATCAAGTGCTGAATTGTACTTCATGTTGAGGAACTCCTTTGAACCTCTTAAAATAGTAACTAACAAAAACCTCAACATAATAGTAGCATTAAAAAAATCTCTGACATAATCAGCTTTAAATCCTTAACTTATTGGTTGCTATTACTCAGTGAAATGATAACTGTCCAGCAACTGATTTCACTGCTACAATATTCAGTTATTATTATTATTAGTATTACTAGTATTATTAGTACCTCCAGTAATAAGAATATATCCTTCTTGCTTCAGTCTTGCACCAAATCTAAGGGAGGTTTTTATGGTTTCTTTTTTTGTAAAGCATTTATAGAGATTGAAATTTTGCCTTGCTTTGATTTAATTCACTAGAGATCGCCTACGGGTCAAAATTCAACCAGATATATTAGGGTTTGCATTCCTCTGATAAAACACGCGTGCACTTGTTTACATGTTGTTTTATTATAAAACAACATGTCAACTCATAAAGCCCATGTTATTTTTTTTATTCCAAGTTTATTTTTCATTTATTTTCAGTAATTTTAGACAATTATAGTAAGATTGTGCACATCCACAAGAAATTACAGTCCTACCGGTGTGCTTGGAAGCTGAGAAAAAGGGATTAAAAAAATCATGTCTGCCTATTATTTTATAAGATGATTAAATATGGCTTACAGCTCTGACTTTCATAGTGTAAATGGGTTCTTAATTAAAGTACACTATCATCTGATCCATAGCATTAACAATATGTCGGCAAAAATTTTGGTAAAAGATACACATATCAAATTGTTTTGATTTTTTCTAACTAGCTCTTTCGATTTGGTACATTTGAAATATATTTTACTTGGAAACGAATATAATAGTAACTGCTCTTGCCACTTATATGACTTTCTAAAACTGTTAAAAAATCTACATGTTACATTCAAAAGGGAACAATGGAACTAAAACTACTTGAAACTTCCAAAACGATTACATGTTTAAGATTAAACAAATAACTGTCAGTGCCCAGTTTATTTATCCTCCGGACCAGCAGTTTCAAATTTCTTTTTAAGGGATTTTCAAAAAATCCTAGGCATTATTTAAAAGAGTTGAAAAAGGGTTGGAAGGAGAAATAGCTTAAAATCCCTTGAGAGGAATAAAAGTCACTTAGACAGACATCTAATCAGCCTTATCAGATCCAGAGGATAGGCGTTTTCTCACAGATCTTATAGTTGTAAAAATAACATTTACAAAAAAACTGTCTGGGAAAAAACACAGGTAACAGTTACGTGAGAGATCAGTTCCACACAGGTAACAGTTACCCCAAATACCCGTTTCAAACCGGTAACAGTTACCCATAAAAACAGTTCCACAACGGTTTCGGTTACTTACACGCTGCTGTCGGTGAGGGACATATTGTCCGATTCCGTCCGTGCGTCCGAGCTGAGACTCTGGAGTTCCGAGTCCTGCCGCGAGACCGGGTTGTAAGAAGAGTACGCCATCCTCGCCTTGGTCAGATTGGGCAAGTACACGCTAGCAAACACAGACTACTTACACACACGACACGGACATACAGAGGTGCATACAAAATCATAAACACAACAGAAAAGTGCAATAAAAAAAATTTGGACAGTTTAAAATCACCTGCCTTTTTGGCGGGTTTAAATTGAAATGGGTTTGAAATTGCATTAAACACTTTTGTGGCTCATTTGTTAAATAGATTGTTTTTAAGTACCCAAAAAGATTATCTAGCTCTAATTGTGTTGTAGAATATCTAGCATTTCATTAAATCAATAAATGAAAAAGGTTTAGAAAAAAAGAATAATTTTGAAAATCTGGAAAAAATAATCACTGAAAAGCAATTGGGATTGATATAGTATCCTTGCAGGCACTACGACTCTATTTCAATTCATAAATGGATTGCAAAAAAAATCATCTGAAAACACTTCATTGTGATAAAGAACAAAAAGTTACTGACAATACTTTTAATATAGGAATTTAAACTTGATGATAATTTCATTTCTTTGCCAATAAGTTGACCAAATATACTGATATCAATTCATAATTTTTCTTGGCTGTTTTGAGATGAAAAATTTAATACTTTTCTGCCACTGCCTCATAACAAAGTAAAAATTAAACCGTTCGAAAAGAAAAACCAATTTCATCCACTCAAACATCATTACATATAAAAACCAAAAACGCTAAACTAGCCAAAGTGAGAAAGAAAATAAAAAAATACACTGAGGGTGCAAGAGAAAAAAACCACAGAACAACCTATGACCCGGTTTTCAATAAACGGTCTGCTCACCCAGCGTAAGCTTCTGGCTTGGGCCGCAATTCCGTGGCCCGTCGTTTCTGCGTGACAAGCAGCATGTCCCTGGTGAGTGGCAGGGGGAGGGGGGGCGAGGCGTTGTCCACGAGCTCAGCGTCCTCGTGCACTGTGGCCAACATGGCGGGGGCGGGCGGCAGGCCCCCGCTGCTGCCCCCGCTACTGGACCCGCTGCCACTGCACGATCTGTGGGGCAATCGGGGGTTAAAAAACGGTTACACAGGTAACAGATACCATAATGTACCTAGTATGAAGTAATGGTTAACCAAAACAACTCTACGAAAAAAGAGTATATCAAATTTTGACAGCTTACGGCATGAGCGTTTATGAAACTATCCTATCAGTAAAAATCAAATTGCAGGAAAGAAGGCTCTTATGAGATAATCACAATAATATAGGAAGATTCATCAATTAGTCTTCAGTATTTCCAGCGTTTTAAAAAGGACCTAAATATGCTGGGTCAAACTTTTACATCGAACTTCCATTACAAATTCGCGCAGAGGTATCTCAATGATAAAATTGGTAGTAAAGAGATATGTTATAAAACTTGGTTGACAGTCTGCTAGATCACTGACAGAAGCAGTCTGCTAGATTGTCTCAGTGCTGGTTGACACTTTTGACTTTCGGAGATTCTGGGATTCTTTGCTGGTTTGCATCTGCTTTTGTGGGGACAGCCTTTTACAAATGCCTGGTATATTACCCTCCCTCCGCTTCATAGTTGTATTAATTCTACCATAAGGCACTCATTGGTGAGCTTGCGACACTGAACTATCTCTCACCCGGAGCTGTTGTGCATGGCCTCACCTCGTGTTGGCTATTGGTGAACACCCCGTACATAACAGTTCCACAGGTAACAGGTACCATAATGTACCTAGTATGAAGTAACAGTTACCCACCCAGAGCCGTTGTGTATGGCCTGTACATGACCGAGGTACAGTAGAGTGCCGATTATCCGAACTAATTGGGGACAAGGGGTGTTCGGATAACTGAATATTCGGATAATCAAACTTGAAAAGGCAAAATTAAATAATTATATATGTAACGTAATTCTTACTGGTAAAAAGGTTAAAAATGATCAAACAAAAATTATTCAAGTAATTTTTTTAAGTAAATCGATCAGAATACATGGTTATACATTTTTCAAGAACAATTTATACATACACACAGTACACTGTATACTTTTTTTAGAGAAAAAATTCAAAATTTGTTTATGCTTTAGCCCTGACACTTTTTTTAGCGCTCAAATTTGAATTGCTTGAGAATCATGTTCAAAACATGAATTATTACGGCATTTGGTTAACCGACGGTTCGGATGACCGACGTTCGGATAATCAGCGCTCTACTGTAGATGTCGCTGCGGAGAAAGTTGGGGTATGTCGTCTCTGTGATGATCCGCTCCACCCCGGAGTTAAATGTCAGTTCCACAGGTAACAGGTACCATAATGTACATAGTATGCAGTAACAGTTACCCACCCTGAGCTGTTCTGGATGGCCTGCACATGACCGAGGTAGATGTCGCTGCGGAGAAAGTTGGGGTACGTCGTCTCTGTGATGATCCGCTCCACCCCGGAGTTAAATATCAGTTCCACAGGTAACAGATACCATAATGTACCTAGTATGAAGTAACAGTTACCCACCCTGAGCTGTTCTGCATGGCCTGCACATGACCGAGGTAGATGTCGCTGCGGAGAAAGTTGGGGTACGTCGTCTCTGTGATGATCCGCTCCACCCCGGAGTTGAATATCAGTTCCACAGGTAACAGATACCATAATGTACCTAGTATTCAGTAACAGTTACCCACCCTGAGCTGTTCTGCATGGCCTGCACATGACCGAGGTAGATGTCGCTGCGGAGAAAGTTGGGGTACGTCGTCTCCGTGATTATCCGCTCCACCTCGCGTTGGCTCTCGGCGAACACTCCGGCGTCCAGCTGCGTCCCGTCCTTGACGCGACGGTTCACAGACTTCCGCAGCTCCTCTGGTATTCCCAGCTGCGTCTTGAGGAAGTACCGCCTGCGGCAAACAGTTGTGTTGGGTTTTAAGTGTCGAAAAGATATCAGTATCGAGAACTTGGTAAGACATTTTTAGGTTCGATACAAAGTATTATTTGTCTTCAGTTATAGATTCAATTCAATTCCAGTCAAATAATCTTTATTCATGCAGACAGTATTTACAACAATACATAGAATAGCGTCAAGAAAGTAACATAGCTAACTGAAACTATCTCTAACATAATACAATTTTAACAAATTAATCTTTTTTAATTTTTTAAATTAGTTTTTTTTGTAAAACGTTTAGTAAATTTAAAATGATTTTATGATGTACTTCTTAAACCCCAGAATTCTTGAAATGAGGTAAAGGGATTTTGTCAGCAAATATTCCTCTAGAAGTTTCTTAAAAATATCAAAATCAGTTACAACAAAAATATTATTTGGCAAACCAAGTAAAAAAACTTTGTGCCAATGAAACTACAGTAGAACCTCGCTAATCCGTCACCTACGGGACCGGGGGCATGGTCGGAACAGCAAAAAGGTCGAATTATCGGATGAACTCGTTTTATTGACATGAAAACGTAAAAAAACTGTAGCCTATGTCGATCAGAAAAAATTGCATTAAGAGTGTTTAACAAGCTACCGTCCTGTAAAAAACAACATTAGGACTAACCGACATTAGGACTAAAAAAACTAACCGCACCAAATGTTATTGCTCTTCTGAACGATATACGCACCCCCAATGAGTAATACGTCATCGACAGGAGTCAACCTGACCGGAGGAATGCTCCGGAAATGTAAACAAACATCGTTTCCGATTGCGTGGTCGGACTAACCGATGAGAAAACCCCGCTGAGGGCGCACTAGCGGAGGCCTATTTTCCCCGGCGGCATGGTCGGATAAACCGAGGAGTCGGACTATCGGAGATCAGACTAGCGAGGTTCTACTGTAGTTTTATTTTCAAAGAACTGTAAGTTGTGCTTATCAACATCCCAGTTGTTTCTTAACAATACAATTATGGTGAAGCCCCCGGCAATATATTGCTTCAAAAAATTTTATAGTTTTTTAGATCTGAGAAGTAAACGGGAAAAGACCTCTTAAAACTAACAATGGTGTAAATACCTTCTTTTATGGTAGCCAAAAGTTGCAATATTTCTAGTTTCAACTATTCAATGACTCATCAGGCTCACAAGGATGTTCTCATATTTCTTGTCACCTTCGGCTGAGGTCGTCTGCTCATAAAAATATTTACAAAACACGGACATTACACTAACACATGTTACCGTGTGTGGGTCGTTTGTAATGTCCGAGTCACTGTTAACATTTTTATGACTGGAAAGGAAATACGAGATCACCCTAGTGAGCGTGATGATGACTTCATCGAAAAGTCAAAACTAGTAGCATTGCAACTATTGGATACCATTAAAGTAGGTATTTACACTATTATTAATATATATTGGGACTCAGATGCTAGCAAGGTAAGACCTCAACATTTCTAAACGAGCAATAAATCCCTAAGATAAGCAATATGTGTGTCAATGCTAGAAATTCAGTTACATAATGTTGGCTATAATTTTATTTTTATAAATTAATTGTAACTTTTTCTTAAATTACTTTAGCTTTCTCACCTTCTCAAAATAATTAGGTACCAATTGGGGTGATACAATTTGTAATGTGTAAGGGTGTGGGCCCATGGCTTGCTTGTTCATGTTCCTACAGTAACCTACTGCAAGCACAAACGTTAAGGAACAGTTATGTCATTGATTAGACATTTACCTGTGAATGACACGGACAAGTTGTAAGATCCGGTCGGGATCCGTTTGTTTCCGCAAGCCTTCGCAGGCAAACCAGAAGTCCAGCGCGTCTGCATGTGATCTGCCTTCGTTCTCTAGGTATCTGCAGTTGAAAAATAGTAGTTTATGCAACGATTGTATAATGCATGTCTTTAAGCCACGAGTGAGATGTAAGTTAGAACACGAGCGAAGCGAGTGTTCTAAATATCTCACGAGTGGCTTAAAGGCATAATACAATCGTTGCATACACTATTTTATCTACGACCAACAATATACGACAAAATTTCCCCCGAAGGTAAACAAAACTCATGACTTACTAATGATGGAATAGGTCAACTAACATTTGAGGTTAGGCAAATAAGCAGACTGAGCCATGAATCGTTGTGGAACAATCAGCTGATGGGATAAGTAAACTCAAACATGAATCGTAATGCAACAATCAGCTGATGTGCGAATTGCGTAATTGTTATTATGACACTACTTCCATCAAATGCCGAGCTCTCATTGGTCTAGAACCAGTACTCTAAAGTGACTCCAGTACTCTAAAGTCGTCATTAGAGTACTGCTTGGTTTTTGGTGTTTTAATGTATATCATTATAATGTTTATTGTAATACCATAATTGGTGCTTATTGCAATGGTCGTAGATAAAACAGTTTTTAAATACAACATACACTGATACATAAATGTTAACGCTTATAAAGAAATAATCAGATTCACAGGGGATGTTTGTGGACCTGGTACAAAAAACTACTCTGTTTCTGATTTATAAACTAGGTAAGTACCTGTACAAGAATCCTAAAATTCATGGCAGAACGGTTTTGAATGGTAATTTTGTGATTTCTTTATATTTTGATGCCTTTGTTGGATATTTTTTCAAATTTTTGTGTCCTGACTGCTTTCATAATTCACTGTTTTAGCATGTAACCTTATTGTTACTTTTATGTTAAATTTTAGAAGCTAGTGAACCAAGTCCTACTCGGAAGTTCATTATTGTTCACCTTTTTACTCAAAATCTGGTTCTTAACCTTTTTGTTTTTTATTTTTAATGACTCTTTTTTACTTTTAATGAATCTCCCAACATTAGATTTTGATTTTTTCCATTTTCATTACTAGTTGGTTTCAAATTTGGCAACACACATGGCCCTATGTAAACTCTTAACAACTTTTAAACCCATTTTTTCAGTCAGATTTTTTCACCGGTGACATGACCTGCTTACAACACATTTTTCTGCTGTAAATCAGTTACTTCCAGACTTTGATGAAAATCCTCAGAGTGATTTATGAGATAGTTGTACAAACTTACAAATATATAAGAGAGTAGGATTCCCACCTGAAAACAGAATCAGATTCTAGATCCTAAAACTTTGTAAAACTCATTTCCACTAGTCCAGTCAATCTGTTCCTAAAAAGAGGTGATAGAGGAAAAAATTAGGAGAAGGCTGAATTTTTCACCATCGAATACTACCGTATAGACAAGCTTCTAGCAAAAAGTCCCCACCCCTACCCCTCTTACTTCCCCCCCTAGAGCCCCTTGTTGTTCTTTATGTTTAGAAAATGCAGTATTTTGTAAAAATGACTATATCTCAGATATTATTTGAAATATACCTTACATTTTGTTGTTTTCGGATTCCTCATAAAAAGCTCTAAAAATAATGTAATATGGTGATTTACGATTAATTTACTCCTTCTACGTCTATTTTCATGTTTAACTTGGAAAAAAGGCATTTTCCTTCATTTTTCACCATATATATTTTTATTTTGCCCAATAACAAGGCTCAAATCACTTTCGTTATGACTCTGTTTTGTACTAAATATTTTTTCCTGTTTATAAGCTTTAAAATGATATACAGTAGAGTCCCGCAAACCCGGAATTCAAGAACCCGGAATTCTGGATAATTCGAAAAGCCTGCCAGAGCAATACAGTGCACCGAGATTCCAGGCCAGAGCATGGTTTGACACATATAAAACAGTTTTGGTTTTTCTTTAATTTTTTTGTAACTGATAATATAGTTTTTGTAATTTTTACCATGCAATAAATAAATTATCTCTCATAAAAATAACAGAAACTAGTCTTATTTTTCCTTATTTTTACTCATTTCCCGATAACTCGGAAATTTCACAAATCGGACACCGTTCGGTCAACATTAGTGGGGTTTGTGGGACTGTACTATAATACTTGGCTTGCTTTTCTCACTTATTGCCTTGCTAATACAAGTAAAACATGTTTTACAGCACCTGCTGCGGCCATGCGTTACGCCACCGAGGTTCATTCAACCTGGGGTTATAAAGAGAGAGGAAAAAAGGAAAAAGCTGAATTTTTCACCATCGACTACTATTGTATAGACAAGCTTCTAGCCAAAAGTCCTCATCCCTACCCCTCTTGCTTCCCCCCCTACAGCCCCCCTAATTTTCCAAGTCTAATAAATGCAGTATTTTGCTAAGCTGTTTATATCTTAGAAACCATTTGAGATATCTCTTATATTTTGTTGTTTCCGGATTTCTCATAAAATAATCTAAAAGTAATGTTATATAGTGTTTTACGATTAATTCACTCCATCTACGGCTATTTTCTGTTTAATTTGAAAAAATGCATTTTCATTAAATTTTTATGAAATATATTTATATTTTGCCTAATAACAAGTCTCAAATCACTTCCCTTTTGAATCTGTTTTGCACTGATATTTTTTCCTGTGTATAAGCTTTAAAATCATATCATATTAGGGTTGCTTTTCTCATATATTGCCTTGCTAATACAAGTAAAACATGTTTTACAGCGCCTGCCGTGGCCACGCGCTACGTCACTGAAGTTTATTTAACCTGGGGTGTTAAAGGGAGGCAAAAATAGGAAAAAGCTGAATTTTTCACCATCGTCTACTACCGTATAGAAAAGCTTCTTGCCAAAAGTCCCCACCCCTACCCCCCTTGCCCCCCCCTACAGCCCCCATATTTTCCAAGTCTAATAAATGCAGTATTTTGCTAAATAGTCCATTCAGGCAACAAAAATGTATAAAGGGAATTTTTTGGAACACAATTTTTGACTTTGCAGCTTTGTTTTGGGTAGTTAGGAGTTAAACATATCAAACTTCCCCGTCCGTAGCCCTTGAGTGGGGGAGGGAGGGGGGTCTCAAGGTACCATTTTTTTGTTTTTCCTAAATATCTTGAAAACTATCAACTTTTAGTAATCCCGGTTAAATTTGACAATTAAAGAAAGTTAAATTTCCTTTCAGAAAAGTAAATAATTAGTCTATTTTGGTCCAACTATTCAAAAGGTAAGCAGTAATTTTATTAATATTAGAAAAAAATATCCCTTCCATAAGAAATACATGTAAATTTGTGGGTAAGATACGAGCCCAATTAGGCAACGCTTATTTCACCTAGAGGAAAATTAACAGCATTCAGGAAATATTGACAAAATTTCCATTAATTTGAAACTTAAATCATAAAAATTGGTCTAAAATAAAGGTGTTGGTGAGCTCTCAAAAAGCGTTATTTTTCAAGGAATTATTACAAACATATTCTTTGAAAAATAACCTTGTTTGTAAGCTCATCAACACCTTTACTTTAGAAAAATATTTATGATTGAGGTGTCAAATGAACGGAAATTTTGTCAATATTTCCTGAATGCAGTTAATTTTTCTGTTGGTGAAAAAAGCGTTGCCCCTTTGGGCACGTATCTTACCCACAAATTTACATGTATTTCTTATGGAAGGGATATTAGTTTAAATATTAATAAAATTAGTGCTTACCTTGTAAATGGTTGGACCAAAATAGACATATTGTATACTTTTCTGACAGGAAATTAAATTTTCTTTAATTTTCAAATTTAACAGGGAATACTAAAAGTTGATAGTTTTCAGGATATTTAGGAAAAACAAAAAAATGGTTCCTTGAGACCCTCCTCCCTCTCCCCGCTCAAGGGCTACGGACGGGGACTTTTGATATGTTTACCTCCTAACTAGGCCAAACAAAGCTGCAACGTCAAAAATTTTGTTCCAAAAAATTTCCTCTATATTTTTTTGTTGCCTGGATGGACTATTTAGCAAAATACTGCATTTATTAGACTTGGAAATTAGGGGGGGGGCTGCAGGGGGGAAGCAAGAGGGGTAGGGGTGGGGACTTTTGGCAAGAAGCTTATCTATATGGTAGTAGACTATGGTGAAAAATTCAGCTTTTTCCTATTTTCGCCTCTCCTTAATACCCCAGGTTAAATAAACTTCAGTGACGTAGCGTGCGGCCGCGGCAGGCGCTGTAAAACATGTTTTATTTGTATTAGCAAGGCAATAAGTGAGAAAAGCAAGCCAAGTATGATATAATTTTAAAGCTCATACACAGTAGAAAATATTTAGTACAAAACAGAGTCATAAAGGAAGTGATTTGAGCCTTGTTATTGGGCAAAATTTAAATACATTTGATAAAAAATGAAGGAAAAAGCTTTTCTTCCAAATTAAACAGGAAAATAGACATAGAAGGAGTGAATTAATCGTAAAACACTATATGACATTACTTTTAGATTATTTTATGAGAAATCCAGAAACAACAATATATAAAAGATATCTCAAATGGTTTCTAAGATATAAGCAGCTTAGCAAAATACTGCATTTATTAGACTTGGAAAATTAGGGGGGGGGGGCTGCAGGGGGGGGGAGCAAGAGGGTTAGGGATGGGGACTTTTGGCTAGAAGCTTGTTTATACAATAGTAGTCGATGGTGAAAACTTCAGCTTTTTCCTATTTCCCCTCCCCTTAAAACCCCAGGCAGAATGAACCTCGGTGCCGTAGTGCGCGGCCGCGGCAGGCGCTGTAAAACATGTTTTACTTCTATTAGCAAGGCAATAAGTGAGAAAATCAAGTCAAGAATTACATCATTTTAAAGCTCATAAACAGGAGATAATGTTTAGTACAAAACAGAGTCATAACGGAAGTGATATGAGCCTTATTATTGGGAAAAATATAAATATATTTGATAAAAAATGAAGGAAAATGCTTTTTTTCCAAACTAAACAGGAAAATAGACGTAGAAGGAGTGAATTAATCGTAAAACACTATATAACATTACTTTTAGATTATTTTATGAGAAATCCAGAAACAACAAAATATAAGAGATATCTCAAATAGTTTCTAAGTTATGAGCAGTTTAGAAAAACACTGCAATCAATAGACTTAGAAAATCGAGGGGGGGGCTGTAGTGGGGGAAGCAAGGGGGGTAGGGGTGGGGACTTTTGGCTAGAAGCTTGTCTATATGGTAGTAGTCGATGGAAAAAAATTCAGCCTTCTCCTAATTTTTTCACCTAAAAACCCCAGATTGATTGGACTATAATGAGAGCATTATTGGGTAAAAATACATGAACTCTAATAAAAAAACAAAAAAAAAACAAACGAACATCACAGGGTGTCTTAATATATTTCAAACAAAAAATTTGTGGACAAATCCCGTACATTTGACAGCTTCTACAAAGTTTAAGGCTATAACACAACCAATCATCTCGGTGTTTCAGCTACGATCACCAGTACTTCTGGTGATTTAATCTCGATCAGTGACGTCTCATTGACATTTATGGTAGCATAGCAAGACAAAATACGCAATCTAACTGCAGACGATAGACAAAACAAAACAATTTATAAAAACTCTATTTTTGTTGTCCGTTTTGACAAACTTGTCGATAATTCAAGGACATTATACAAAATTTATGGACATTTCCCGAATTTTTCATGGCCATCTTTAATTTAAGTACAATTCCCGGTATTTAAGGTTTTCCTGGTCAGTAGACACCCTGCATTAACAACAAACTTCAGTTTTTATTTTGTCGCTAAACTTAAAAAGAAAAAGATTTTCCATCACCTTCGGAACAGCTCGACTCCGTCCGGATCCTGCAGCAGCATGGGCAGACACTGCGCCCACCGCAGACAGGATGGGGGGGAGTAGCGGTCCTCCCCCCCTCCCCCTCCCCTCGGCGAACTGCACCCCTCGGGCTCGAACCCCAGCGGCGCGGCGCCGTCTGGCGACACCGTCAAAACATTCAAGATTCAAGATTCTCTATTCATAAATTTATATACACCAATGTATACACTGAATAGTGTCAGGTACAATCACGGGTACAATATACAGGTTTGTTCAATATTTACAATAAATAAAAAAAATTATCAAATTATCAACAAAATAAATAATATACAATTTCTTAGCTTTTGCTTAAGAAAAAAAAACATTACATCCACTAATGACAATTTCTGTTTATCTGTAACCATTCTTAAATTCATCAAAGTCGTATACAACAAATTCTACCAAATATGTCTTTAATAATTGTTTTCCCCCTCGATAATTGATTTTTTTTTAATGCAATCGTTTTTTAATTTTCAATCTGTGATTAATTTTAATCTGTTTTCTTAAAAATATTTTCTGATTGCCATTTTATCAATTAGTCCTAGTAATAAAAGCCTGTCTATGATATACCATATCGCATTTATGCATGACCTGTTAGCATTTTGTTTTGTAACTTAATTCTTAGCCTAAAGCCTGCTATGTACTTGGTGTATTGTATTGACCTTTGTATTTGACGAGATCTATTGCACATATGTTGCTAAACGATCAATAAATGTATCTATCCATCTATCTTTTAATTTTATGAAATTGGTTTATTTTTTTATGGAGTCAGGAATAAATAATAGAAAAAATGTTTACCAGCTTATGTAGTTTTCTTTTTAAATATTTCCAGGGGTTCAAGCTTTTTTTGGGTATTGTAACTGTGGATTAGGGCAATGTCACTGTTTTGATTTAAACTGTTTACAAAAACTATAGTTTCATAAAATAACTATAGTTTTTGTAAAATACTGTGATGAGAGAATAAATACTATTCTATTCTATTCTATCCTATAAATAAAGTCCATAAACTGTTATTATTTTTAAATTTCTAAAGTGTTTTCTCTTGCTGATTCTCGATGGTTAAGTTTCAAAATTGTTCAAACTGCTTTTTTCGGACCTTTAATATTTCATGTAGATTACCTTTGTCAACGAGTGACTGTCAACCACAGTCAAACGAGTGCCTCCGCGTTTAAAGTAGATGTAATGGTTAGTGTAGAAGCATTTTTTTAATGATTTGGAAAAAACATGTCTATGACTAGTTTTAGGGTAAAAGCATTTTTGAAAGCAATAATTTTAGGATAGAATCAAAATTCAGAAATCAAATAGGTTAACCATTTGACTGCCAAGACCCGGCTACATCGACTTTGTATTACATCATGAGAATTGCCAGCTGCCGATGTAATCAGTATCGCCGTTCATCGCGAGAATTGCCCGCAGCCGGCCAGATCGACTCGCAGCTGTTGAGATAATCGAATCGATTCCGTGAACGACTATGGATATGGTTTTTCCATTATAAAACCTGAGAGATAATCGATTAATCTTTCAATACATCAATTGCTACAATATTTAATTATTCGGTTTTTTAACTGAATTTCACTGCTAAGTAAGCTGATTCATCCTGGCAGTTCTCAGAGTGATGTAGCACTTTTACTGTGGCAGTTTAAAAGTGATATCATGAGTATTTTATAGCAGTATGAAAACAAAATCTAAAATTTTTCTAAAAACCAGCAAGTGAATATTTAGTGTGGAGTAATAATGTAGTTTTTTGTAATTTAATGTTTTTGAGTTGTCCTGAAAAGCAGTCTGTGACTGAGGAACGCTTGTAAATAAAGGCATTTTTATTTATTTATTCATAATCAAAGTGGCAGATGAATAACTGTATTAGTTTTAAAACTGCTTTTAGTGAAAGTATATTTTTACAATAAAATCACTGTGTTAACAGTATTTTTTCTACAAGGACACCAATAATTTAAAAGTTAACCATAATACAGCAACTGAGCAATAACATCAATACAGTATGCGCCAAATAAACAGTATTGAAATTGTAAGATTTTATTTACTTCGTTTTACCAACATATACTTGTAAAAGTAACCAAATTAAGTAAGAGTTGGTTAAAAACATGTTCCGTCTGAGGCAACACTTGTACCGTTCGTGAAGGTTTTGTATAATTCTGGTGAAGATGGGTTGATTCAGGCTCTCATGAACATGTTATTTTTTCCTTTACTTCGACTGTGGAAGCTGGTGGGTCCTCATGGAAAATTATCTTCAACATTCCCCAAACATAAGCGTCACGTGTAAGATCGGGGGAAGGGGCTGGGTAAGGAAAATTTCTTAAAGATATGAGGCAGTTGCCGGCAAAAGTTTCTTAACACTTTGAACCCTAAGCCCGAGTATAGCTCGGGGCATGGCGTATGTCGCCGTGTATGAAGCCCGAGTATAGGTCGGGCCGCGAAATTAAATTCCATAGCAACGTATATTCGACGTATTTTCGCTAATCGTTGCTAGGGAACTCTTCCTTGATCATCTGGCATTGATTATAGTATCCAAAGGTCTCAAAAAAGCCATCTATTTAGCAGCAGAAAAATAAATCCGAATGTCTGCAGCTGATCCTTTGCGTCACCGGCTGACGACGCTTTGTTGTCTGCAGTAATGGCTGACTTTGTTTACGTTTGTGTCGGCGTCCAATAAAGTGTAATTTGACTTATATTTACAAGTGTTTTGGGCCTAAGATTTGTTGTTACTTTATTACGTAATGTTTTTGTCATGTTTAATGTAAAATATGAGATATATATTTGATATGAGTGATGTACGTGACTACCGTCGCAATTTTGTTTTCTTCATTTTTTTATGTCCGTTTTACGTGGAATCCTAAAATTGTTGTTTGTTGTAAGTGTAATAAAATTTATATAATTTGAAAGGTTATATTTTTCTCTTTATTTTGATATATAATTTATATGGGTAACAAATATATGTATTAAGCTATGAATTTTAATTTGAACCCCAAAATTGGCCAGTAACGCACGTAAAATGAGATTTTAGCGCCCAGGGTTCAAAGTGTTAAAGGAAGGGAATTTTGGCTGAGGCACTGTGGCAGGTTGCACCATCTTGCTGGAGTCATTGTGAATGAAAAGGCAGGTTTCGAGCTTGATAAAACCTCCTAGGTCTTCTAAAAGAACAACGATGAATGATCCTATATAGGTCCTGGTTCACAGTAAGAGGATTTCCATTATTGTCCTTAACCAAGAATGGACCAATAATGCCTCCCCCTGATACAGCACACCAAATGGTACAGCCACACTTACCATGCTGAGGCCTCTTTACAACAATGTCACGACGTTCAACCCCAATGTGTTGTCTGTTTGTTTATGAAACCAATAAGGTGAACATGAGATTCATCTGAAAACCAAATATCGCTCAGAAAATCAGGTTCTCCACAGCACATCGCTGACATCAAAGCGCAGTAATGAACTCTATTTCGTTTATAGTGTTCAAAGGTTGCCTAGTTTGAATCCTGCAGGGGAAACTACCGATGTTATGAACATTCCCCCAATGACGTATTGCTTGTATTCGGTTTCAAACTTGTTCGGTTTTGACTTCTTTTTGGTGACTGTAACATTTTCTGCAACACTCTTCCATGGTTTTCATTTGTACAGACAGTTGTTGGGCAACCTGAATTTCCCTTCTGCTGTATCAAAACATGACGTGATCTTTGAAATTTTTCAATAACACTAAAAATTACAACATCACTGAACAAAACATCACTGGAAAAAATGTTCCTGAAAACGTAATGAAGTATGTTACAAGCTTGGCCTGACCGCACGTCCAATTCCATATGACCGAAAATAATGCTCTACTATACAAATTTTCTCTGCAGTAGTTAGTACCATGATAGCCAAAATTAACATCAAATAAGAAATAAGTGGGAAGACATGGCGACAATTAAAAGTTCATGCAGCTGATTAAGAAAAACATTAAAGCTGATCCAGTTTCAGTACTGTTCAATCAAGCGCATATTATTGTTTGCCTTCGATGAAATTGCTTTTACCAGATTGGTTTGAAATATACTCATACCTGAGACATTGATGACCCACAGTGAGTGATACAATATGTACTAAAAGTGCATTTTTTGTAACTGTTACCGGCAAAGTATGTAATCAGGCAATCTATACAATGCCAAAAACTGCCCAGGTAATGTATGAAACAACGCGCATTTTAAACTTTGCCTCATCATTCTATAGAATGCCCCCTGGCTCTTCAGGCAAAAAACCAGGTTTCCACAGTTCGCGGTTCGAGCAAAGTCTCAAGGTCAATGCCTCCCCCCACCCCTCCCGTTCATCCCTTCTCGCGCCTATGCCGCCGTAACACATGTGTTAACCTAACGTAACCTAACTGTAGGTTAGGTTAGGTTAACACATTTTGAACTTTCAGAACTTTTATATTGTACACTAATTAATTGAGTTCTTATAAACAGACATTTTCAACTTTCAGCAATTCTATATTGTACAATAAACAGTTGTCTAACCAAATTTATTCATTTAATACTTTGTCCGCTTACCTAGTGGGCATTCTATAATATGCCTAGTCAAAGTGTTTAAATTAATAATAATATTACTCCATTTCACACTTTGCCTAAAAGCATTAGGCAATGTATAGATTGCCTAGTCATTCTATAAAATTTCATACTTAACTCGTAATATAACCAATACCTTACCCTCTACAAAACATTGGCACTTACCCAACACCTCACTCTTGGCACTTACCCGGCAGCGTGTGGTGATTCAAACTTAGGTCTCTATCTATCAACCTAGGCTTGAAACGAATGGTATTCCTCCACATATTGAAAGCCTAACCAAACTATTAAGACTAAATAGGCACATACCTCAAATGTCAAATCAGTTCAATGTAATATAGTATATCACTACATGGATGGTGATATGGATGTTAATTCTATATGGATTTTAATTCAAACTATTAACTCCCAAAAAGATGTATATGTACAATAGAATAATTACATATTTTAATAACGACTTGTACAAGAAGGAAAGGATAAACAAATTCAATACCAGACATAATATGAAGTACGAGGTTCCTCGAATGAGAACTCTCTTCGGTGATGGCGGTGATGGACTGCCTCAACACATCATTCCATATCTTTACAATAAATTGTCAAACGAAATTACTTCTTTAGAAAAGTTAGGAAGAGTTAGAAGTTAAAAAGGCTGTGAATGACTAGTTAATAACTTGTAACCACACCCAACACCCAAGACCCAACACTAAGATCGATCGTTAATATCTTCACTTGATCGGTGACGTAAGAAAGATATAATTGGATACTAAAACGGCAAACTCTACATTCACAGCTGTCTCTGGATAGACCTTTGGCACAGAGAACGAAAAGACAGAGTTTGGATTGATAAGATACAATAAAAAATACTTATTCTTTGGTCTGTAAAGAGCTATTGTGATTGTTGTTCCGAGAAGTTTATCATAATGTTATATTTTTGTTGAAATCTGTTGTTATTAATTTATTGTTGCCCTTCATTTTTATTACTTATCTGAAGTCTATGTTACCACTAATAATAACTTGTAGCAGTAAAAATGGTCACCTCAACAGCCATACATAGGAACTTTAACTTTTGTTAAAGTTATAATTATGTACTAATTGGACCTTACTGAAAAGTTGTTAAATTTACTTAGTAAGGCCAAACATTGTGAAAACTTTTGTAATTGAAATAAATAAATAAATGAAACCTCGGCACTTACCCGGCAGCGTGTGGTGATGAGTGAGCGTGGACCGGCGCGGTGTGGGCACAGGGCTGCCACCGCGACCGTGCCTGCCGCCCCATCCCGGCGACCGCACGCCCCCGCACTCCTCTCCTGCCACCGCCACCACGACAGACAGAAATCAATAACCCTTTTCTTGTAGAATGGAAAAAATGGGAAAGTTGTGGAATAAAACGTTCTACATTAAAAAAATTACTGAAGATAAAGGAAGCCAAGAGGAAAATAAAGGAAAATAAGAGGATGTGTTGCCAACTAGACAAAGAAAAATTGTGGTGTAAACTGAGCACTATGGGTTGAAATGTAATTCAAGCAAAGTGATACAAAATATTGCAGAACTGAGAGATATAATCTGGTGAATAAGTCTTCACAGACTGTAATTTTACAGCTGATATAAATATTTAACTATACATTTACATTTTGGTTATTCTTGGAAACCAATTCTGGAAGATATAAAATTTAAGAAGAGATTTTGATTCATTAATATTTCTTGTAGTAGCCCTGAGGTCTCACACAAATAAAGATGTGCGAAGCAAGTAAACCCACTAAAACCTGAAAAAGGTATGAATAGAAACAAAGAAATACTTATCTGAAGAGTAAATAACCATCATAGTTTTGCGGGAACCTATCTGTTTGTGTCTACTTAACCCGCGAGGACTGACTCAGCTGTCTAAAAGACCGGGTTAATAGTTTTTTCGATAAAAATTATATTTTTTTGGGTGCCCGTAGGGCTGGCCGTCACTATACCTCTTGTACGTCTTTCCAAGAACATCATGACTCACTTCCCGTCATTCTCTAACCCTTACAGTCGGTTCAATGAAAGTTTCTTTAGAGGTCTGGTGTTTTCGACCGTGAGTCACGTAAGGCTTCATGTTACATTTAAATATTTTGTCTGCACATATTTCTTATACAAAATATTCAAAACACTATTGTGCAATACTGTTGTGAAGTTTTTGTCAGTATAAACACATAATCTTTGTACAACATGCGGACGTTTTTAACGCAATAACAATAATTGACTGGATAGCCGAGTGGATATAGCGCTCACCTCATAACCTGAGGGTCGCCGGTTCGATTCCTGACAGGATCGAAACTGGGTCCAGTTGCCATTTGTCATTGGGCTATGAATTAATGATGCTATCTAACAAAAGGTCGCCTTTAGATAGTAACAAGACCCGGGTTTGGACCGTTCCCGATCAAAATGTTAAAAAAATGCCACTGGCGTAGAAAGACAAAATACAAAAATACAAAATAATTATTGACTTACCTAATGCAATACAAAACATTTTTTTTTTATATTATATAAATAGTTTGTATGCACATATATCCTATATAAAGTAGTTACAAAACTAATGTAAAAGACTTTAGTGGAGTTTTTGTGCAGATAAACTCATCATTTTTCAATATACTAATTTTTATATAAAACCTGGTCCAAAAGACCGAGGTAGCTACGACTGACTGTAGTTTTCTAGTCAGTCATTGCGTTTTCAAATCCATGTCAGTTCTGCCGGGTTAAGAAATACTTACATAAACGTAACGATAACTGTCTTTATGTACCGAGGGGACCGTAAAAGCTTTCGAAATTGGATCACTTTATATCTTCTGATACAAGTAAATGCGCTGAAAGTACCAACTAGAGAAGAGTTTACTTGCTCTAAAGGAAATACTTGTCAGAATACCCTAGTATACTCATTTAGAAGGACATGTTAACTTGCAAGAACAGCATTTATTGAAACAACTTCTTATGGCCCCCCTTACAAATAGCTAGCCCTTCCTTTACAGTATTACATTTCATTAGTGTTAACACCAACAGCTTACCAGGTACAACAGGAGGTCTAGGCGAGTTCTGGTGGAAGGTGATGGAAGAAGAGTCTGGGCAAGGTTCGCTCATTGCAGACGCAGCACCCTCCCACTAGCCATCACGCCAGCACTGCCAACACGAAAGAGGTGTAAAATGTGGTGCCAATCAGGGCCGCCGAGAGGCCATGTCAGCCAAGTCTGAAACTTGGGGCCCGGGCTCCGAAGGGGCCCGGGATAAGCAGATTTTTTTTAGGTTGAGGAAATTTTGGTATCGGCTTCTTGGAAATAAAATTAGGCGTACATGTTAAAAAAAATAAAATGTTTAGCTTTATCATGCAAATTACTCTGATGATACAGTATTTATTTAGTTAAGGCAAAAACGATTGTTTTGCCTGTCTGGTACTATTGTATTTGCTACTGACTGTACAGTTCGCGCATTATATCTCCGGCTATGACAGTCAGCTGGTTGCAAGGCGCGGGGGGGAGAGGGGCTACTTTTCTGAAAACATTGAGGAGTAATTTTAATTTTATTTTATATTTTAGGTATTTTATAACAATTGACGTTTGCTACACAATTTATAACAATTGTATTCCTGCAGTAAATCATACTCTATTCTATTCCATTATATCGCAAGTGACTCAGACCTCCCTCTCCATCCATCTGCATTGAAATATATTAACAACTTATACGTTATGATGAAATCATCCGCGATGGTAAACAACAAGAGTACAACATGTTGCAGCTAACGTTTGTCCAGAAAAAAACAATTGTGCAAAATTTATCGTGAAAAAAAGGAAGAGTAACTTTGTGAGTGGAACGAACGCGAAAGTTATGGGAAGGAGTAGAAAATCCAATGGTGCGGGATCACTGATAATTTATAATTTTTAATCAAAGCAGACTGTTTTCTAAGTCCGACCGACCATTCAGCCTCATTTGGTTCGGATTTTTTGAGTTCCTAGATGTATGATGTTCAAAAAATTTTCGGGGGAGGGCCCCCGGACCCCCTTTCGCTGGTGGATATTCTGCACCCCCCAGACCCCCCGGAGGGCCCATGGTGGTGTGCAGACTTGGGGCCTGACATGGCTCTTGGCGGCCCTGGTGCCAACATTATAGAAAAAAAATTATCAGATCACTTATTGCAGCTGCTGCAACCTCCTAGTTATCACACTAGCACTGCCAACACAGGAGAGGTGTGAACTGCAGTGCCAACATTACAGAAAAAATGTGTTTCAATTGTATTCTGTAGTATTGCCTTGTTAAATTTCTGATATGTTAATTTTTTGCTCATGGCACTATAAACAATGGATTTAGAAAAAAGATTTATAAAATAAGATAATTGAATTTTTGAAACATAAATTTAAAATATCTGGTTTAATTTGAAAGAGTTACTATATGAAATTTTTTTTGCTGGACCTTTTGCAACAGTAATATACATCTCAACACCAGAAGGCCAAATTACCTATTCTGCCTAATCATAATAATTATTCCTCAAATAAAATATAATACTTTTAGTTACTGATGAAGCCGGTTTGAAAAATTTCTTGTCAAAACCTTCAAATTTTCTCTTGAATTTATTTAGAAAAGCCATACTTTTCTTATGTTTTAAACTTTACTAAGTTATAGTTTGGTTAAAGAAAAACAGAAGCAAAAAACGTATATGTGATGTGTGTTAATAATGAAGACAATTTTTTAAAGGATTATAATAGAAACAATTTGGTTTGGGAATGTTAACAAAACAACTTTCAACAATCTGTATAGTTTGTGAAGCACTTAAGGGTGGATTTATATGTTCATAACACGCAGGACAAAGGGCGACGCTGTTCAGGATGACTCATTTTTCTAAAGGCGATCAACAAAAGGAACCATCATATCGAAGCGTGGAGGGGATTTGATTTCTGCCGACTGCAGCCAACCATTCACCGATCGATAAGAGGTTTTTGCCGGGAGGTCTACCCCCACTTCTCGAATCGAACCCCTGGAGAATCGCCCGGGCAACAAAAGATCATCGGAAAAACTAAACAAAAAAATTACTTGAGCTAAAATACTGTGTAAGATTGATAAAAGAACGGAGGTTAGTCGATAAAGGAATACGTGAAATAAAAGTGATCCTTTACTCGAAAAAAAATTTTTTGAGTTATTGTTCCCGAACTACCGATAGAGAATAGAGCGCCCAACCCCACTTGTTATTCAGCTGTCCGCTCCGATCAAAATCATATTTCTAGAACAGTTATGACAGCTATGATACCTACCCTCATAATTGCCGGTGTCAAGATTCACAACAAAAGAGAAATTTACCACCAGGTGAGACCGACCCTCGGAACGAAGAACCACAAAAACTAGGCTTGCGGATCGGCACGCGTTATGATCACTACTGACTCGGAGAACCGGGGTACAAGAGAAGGGGTACAAGCAACACCCCTACTTCTAGTGCGCACACGCAGGGGATGAATCATCGGAACAGAAAGTTGAGAGGCGAAAATCAATGTCGACAATGGACGCTGCAGAAGATATGCTTCAATCCGTGTAGTAATCGGGTCCAAAACCACCATCTGTTCACCGAAACTCAATACATTTAATAATAGGCAATAATAGATATGTTTACCCGGCTATAGAAATATGACAGACCTATTGGTTTTAAAAGATCTCCAGCCCAGGTATAATGAGGATGTTCGATCATCCATGAATCAGCCCCTTCAAACTGAAGGCCCATCAAAACTGACAGCAGGCACATGGGTTAAGGAAATCCCATCTGCTGTTTTTTTCCTGCATTCCACTCTTTAAATCATTCTATTGAATGAATTGGACACGCACTATAATTGGAGCCAAAATGTTTTAGGAGTAGTAGTGTAGAGTGTAGGCCTAATATTTGCTACACTTCATGGAGTAATTCTTCATTATGAGTTATGACGTTTACTATGACATTACAATAAAAACATAAAATAACAGCGCAAAAAACCTACACAAATCATTTGAGAGTAATTTTTACCCTCAGTGTGATAGAAAAATAACTGTTCAATACTGGTAATTAGCGTAACCAACCTTTTTTCTATTGGTAATTTAGGGTAAAAATTACTGCCTGTATAAAATTACTGATTTATATAACTTTTTTTTATTTCCTTGTTCCGATAAGCCTGCTCTCCTTATCCCTCCCCTGTACATGTGCTGTACACATTAATTCCGTTACAGAGTGACTCAAATTGGGGAATTAAATGACAGTGATCAAAATAAATGAATCAACAAAAACAACTTATTATCATATGAAGAAATGTCTATTCCACAATGATCATAAAATACTTGGAGGTAATTTTTAGTCTTAAATTTAATTTCAAATAGTTATCTTCAGCATATTGACAATATTTGCCGAGTTCATCATCAGTGTTAATCCTAGCTTTTGAAGGTCTCTACTCAATATTAGCCAAAGTGAACAAAAGGGTTAAAAGGGATTTTTTATCTTCACTGATGTTTTGAAAACC
The DNA here is from genome assembly GCA_035578135.1 of Flexamia atlantica. Classification (NCBI taxonomy): domain Eukaryota; kingdom Metazoa; phylum Arthropoda; class Insecta; order Hemiptera; family Cicadellidae; genus Flexamia; species Flexamia atlantica. Next base: position 3,822,631 of record JAQJVK010000032.1, read on the forward strand.
CCTTGTACAATCCACAGAGTAATGAAGCACCTCAAGGGTCAGTTCTTGGTCCATTGATGATAAAATACTTCCTACATAATAGAATGCAATATAATGTCCGATAAGGATCAGTTTTGAAACTTTGATGTTCTATTAAGAGCTCTTACCTGTTACTTGCATTCTTTCATATCTCAAGGATAATCTTTTGGACCAACATTTTAAATAAAAAAGTGTAGGCCTATAGTTCGAATCAAATGAAGGGGTCCCCCTGTAAAACGTTCTAAGCGACAACATTTCAAAATTGGAGGAATTCGGTGAAAAGGGTTATCTAGGACACAAGCTACACCGTGGTATATTTTGTTTGAAGACATTTGAGTTGGCAGCCCTGATTTCGTCTATCAAAGTTGGTGTGCTTCGCAGGACTGCATGGACTTCCTGGGGAATAACGTTTTATTCGCCGAAAGATAAACTCTCCGCTGGTCGTTGCATTGTCGCCCAGCAACCAAAATCGCGTAAATAAAAATAAAACATGTGAAGTAAATATTAGGAAGTGGAAGGATAAAACCAGGAAGGAATATAGAAAAGCTCGATTACCCTATATTTCAAAAACTAAGAAGCCAAGACCTGGAAAATTAGCTCAAAAGAGGTGAGTAGAATAACATTTTAAGCGCCAACTTTGGATAACTTTTAGTAAAATGACGTATCACGTTATGTAACACTCAAATTGGGGACGTTTACGTTACGTTACTCAACGTTACGTTTTTGTACTTTTAGACCAAAAAAATTGTTTTATATTCAGTTTTTATTTTCGTTTACGTTGGTATTCCTACACTCCCAGATGTTTTCTTCCAAAGCAGAAGGGGCAACACATCAGAGAACTTTTCAAACGCCAATCATTTAGAATGTTATAGTCCCCAAAAAAACATGTAAAATGATTTAAAAAGTTTAATGGCAAGTAAAAATGTATTATAAGGCTACATTATGATGATATAAATTGGGTATTAAAAAATTATACATGATTGTAAGTTCTAACCTTGAAAAAAACCATAAATTTTAGAATTCAACTTTCAACGCTTGATTACTCAAAACTAGGTTTTTGTCGCTTAGATCGTTTTACGAGGGACCCCTTCAAATAAATTGATCCAGGCCATCCGTAAGCCCGATCGGGCTTACGGTCAGTCTAAAACTAACAATATAATAGACTAGCCAATCGTAATTGACACAGACTACGCAGGGTCAGAAAATGCCTTGTACTTACAGCGGTGTCGCCAGTGGAGGTAACTGACACAGACTACACAGGGTCGGGAGGTCTACTTACAGCGGTGTCGCCAGTGGAGGGAGTCTCGGACGGAAGGACGGTAACTCTCGTGCGACGGACCTCGTGTCACCTCAGCCTCGGCCTGTCACTCCTCTGCAGCGACATCTAACACTCTGCAACCAAATCGGAAACTGAATCAAACGACTTGTCGGTCCAACTTGATACTAGCCTTGGTGTATTAAATTTTAACACGTTCGCAACCACAATTATATGACATTTTCATTCGCATGGACCAGCGACGCATATGTGCGGCAAATCGTTTCTATTGGTAGACCAACGCATATTTGGGTCGGCTTTCCATTGTTATTAAACAGTTTACTTCTTGGCAATAGTCTATTTTAAAGCCCTGATCTTTTCGTATCGGTCCAGAGGGATATCTGCCGCACATGAGCGTTGCTTGATCAGTGGGTATGATGTTCTCTTGCGTCAAACAAAAAGCAAAATTGTTGTTTACGTGGTCTTTTTGGCGGCATCACTGAACAGTTGTAAACGTGCTAACCTTTGCAATTTTTAATAGAGTTTGTTTGTTTATGGTTTATAACGTTATTCATAAAACGTAATAGGCCTCCTAGGCTTACAAATCAGCAAATTTACAACGACGCACATGTGCGTCGCTTGGTCTATTGAAATAAAAATCTTACCTTTTTACTCAAAGCAATACAATATTTATTGCTTACTTAATTCATTTTAGGTTAATATACAGTGAATTAGTCAATAAACAAAATTCATCTTTTGGTCTGTGGGAGTGACGGACCGACGCAAATGTGAGTCGCTCGGAAGCGAATGTGTTAAATAGACTAGCTCAAGAAAGCTGGAGTTAATTCGTTCAATCAATCAGTGCGGTGAGGAAATCAAATAAAACATCTTGTCGGTCCAACTTGATACCAGCCTATGGTGGTAAAAATAACTCAAGAAGGCTGGAGTTGATTTGCACCATTTTTCTATGCAGTGAGGTAAGCCCATGCTTCCTTATCCTCCCTGTATGAAAAAAGTAGTGTTGATGAAAAAGCTCTTTCAACTGATACACTCGACCAAATGGCATCGACTGTCCAACAATCGGTTTTTGGACTACATTCAGTATACTCTATTTACATTGCACTGAAAATCTTTCAATACTTTCACTGACCACAAGTACAGAATTAAAATGTTAGAGAGAAATATTAAATTCATTAATTTGGTTGTTTAATGAAGTTAAATGGAGTTAAATATCATTCCAGGGTATCTAATTTGTTTCTCCCACAAAAATCAAGAGTAATTCCAGAAAAAGATCATTGTAAAACTTGACAACCTTTGCATTTCTTGTCTACATGTAAATAAAGAGTTTTGTGTATTAAGAATTACTTAAATTACTAGAAAAATTGTTCTGACAATTTCAGTTTCCACATGATTATTGTTTGTAACGATAAAAAACAGTTATGCACCGCATTTCATTTGCAGAGATATATGGGATAGGTCAATGGAAACAACTATAAGTGACATTTACCATCATATTTAATTTTGTAAGGCGATTCTTTACGTCAAAATTTTGGGCGTCTGGCAAGTCGTAGAAAGATGGGAGAGGGCTCAAATTAAAGGTCTCTTTTCTGTGATGGTAGGAAAAATAATAAAATTGCTTGGAATTCACCGAACAATGAGGAATAACGTAAAATATCTGCCCTATAAAACAATTGGGATCTAAAAACGTCTGCTTTGTTTACTTCCCATTGATGTGGTAGGCTTGATATCGATCGACATTGTAAGATTTATTTTGCTATTAAGGTATTTTGTACTGTAATAAATGAGGATTGTTTGAATTTTTCCTCATTAGGAGCTTTTAGCCCCTTCATGCCACTAGTCCCCTATATGTTCTTTTTAGCAAATATACTGATAACCTGATTCAAAATTGTTAAAAAGTAATTTAGTAACTGTTGCTGTTGATATTATTGTTTGTAGTTGTCATGTTGTAAGGCCTAACACTAATTCTTATGAAATTCCTACCATGAATTGATAAATAAGAACTGCTTCTGGTTTAACAATGATCCATTTCTTACTGCATGCCAAACGACCCATGAAGGTTTTTTCACGGCAATAAACTTAACGTCTTTGCTGATGATTGTTATATGAGGAATATATTTTTAATGCCATGAGAACTTTTAAGCTATTTACATCGCTTTGAATAAATTTAAATTTAAAAAAATTTGATATTGACAGAAAATTAATTAATTTGTAGATTTCAGACATGAGATGAAATTCAAGAATAGTTTCGGACGGTTGAATACATTACACTCTATGGCAAAGACATCTTAAACTCTTGTAAAACTCACTATCGACATATTGAGCAGAAGGTAATGTAAACTAACCTATCACTGAACTGTACACAGTAGAAACGCAACTGACCATCACCTGTTACTCATTGCTGAATTCGTATTTATAATGTGACGTAGTTGATACTGCAGGAACACTGAATTGCAGCAGATCTGTATTGCTCTTGTATGTATGTAATTTAAACAAAAATTTGAATTATCCTCTTGAAAAGCGTTGAATTTAATCCAAAACCTTTTAAACCTACATTCTGTGTAGGTTCGTATTTATCTTATCCTTCAACTCACTTCTGTGATGGGCCAGGTCCTGAAGGTGACAGGAAACAGAGGTTCCACTGCCCATATAGACTGAGAGGAATCAATCAACTACAGATTTGATCCGTTAATTTCAGTGTTTATCCTGAACTATTATACTGCTAGTTATGTTTTCATACTCGCTTGCTTTTATGAGTGTTTGCATGGTTATCTCAAAATCAGCTCCGAAGATTACCTTCGAAATCTATAATAACTAATTTTTGGCTCAAAAAGTATTCTATGTAGGTTATTTAGCGAGAAAATAATAAAAGATGAATTTTAAAGTAAAAAAATTAAAGGTTTGGTATGTGAGAAACAAAATAAACAACAAATAAAGCAATGTTAGTAGCTGTTTAAAAACTACAGCCATATGATAGGAGAAAAACAATTTTGACAACAGTGAACAAATTAATAAAAGGAAATGTGTTTATAAATATTATGAGATGTTTATAAAACATGAGATATTACCGAGTATTGCTCGGTCTACAGAATACGTGACTTAAAAGGTTTTCATACCAACCCCAAAATATGCCTGAAAAATATTCAGCGCAGTTTATTGCTCCCAGTTATCAAAATAAAATCTAACTTCAGACACCTTTTAGCGAATTTCCCCTATAGGGAAGTATTAGCGAATTTCCCCTATAGGGAAGTAGCTATTACCGTAGGTGGCACGGTGAGACTTAAGCCCGGGACCATGTTATTTTTTCATTTTGAGGTCCCTAGACCCCAAAAACACCGTTCGTTCATTTTCATATATATGTATATATATATATATATATATATATATATATATACCTGTCCGTAGGCGCGATAACTTTTGTAAAAAAGGTCCGATCTTGATGAAATTTGGAACAAACGTGTAAAGCGTCATTCATGACTTCGAGTTCGAAAACCAGCAAGACTGACTTACTCTAAGAAGGTTTTTTTCACAAAATATAATTTATTTTCAAGATTTAACACCTTTTTACTAATTATTTTTAAACTTAATTGTCAAAATTGAATTCAGCTTAAAAAAACAAACAATTTAGCATTTTGAATTATTATTCTACGTCAGTCCGTTGCTTAGATATTGGATAATATTGGATGTGCTAAACACAGTACGTTGTCCAATATTTTGTTTTTAATTTTTCCCTCCAAAAAGTATAGCCACCCTGATTTGAGATTGTTTTTTAAAGATACAATTCTGAACATATGATTAAATTTGCAGGTGTTGAATATTTTATTTGTGTTTATTTTGAATAGAGTTCATTGATCAAGATTTTGCAGAAAATATATACTATATCAAAAAATACAAATTATTTTTAAATTTAATAAAGAAAGTAAGAGCATTTGGAGGGGGGGATGTCTTTGTCTAAGCTGCCTGAAAATGTAGCATAATATATGGTATGTTTACAATTATGAGAATTGATAATATGTTTTATTGAAATTGGCTGGAGATGTCCAGGTCTGTTGCAACAGGGATGTTTTAATTACTATAAAACTGACCATATGATTGTATTTAAGTTTTTCATGAGATTAAACTATTTGTTTGTTTTGAGAGTTTTGAGTTCATTGGTTATATGTTTGTTTACATTTATATTCTATAGCTAACTAGATTACAGTTATTAAAAATTAAAAGGCTAAGAATTTATAAAATATAAAAGTGTATGTGTTACTAATGAAAACCAATATGGTATCTTTGTTAATTTTCCTCATGTTTAAGCTCATGAATGATTAAATATGCGTTTTTAGTATATCATTTACTTAACGTATTCAAATGATACTTTCCTTCAAACAAGTTGAATGCTCACATATACAAAATAAATCCTATGGAAATTCGCTGAGTTCGCAGGTCTGCTGCGACGGGGGTATTGTAAAGATAAAAGGGATGTGGAGTGTTTATTGCAAAGCCCAAATCATTATGTTATAGTAGTATTAATCTACGAAGCGCGAGAGGGAGGAAAATTTCACAATCTTTCGCCAGCGACGGGCATGTCCCTCAAGTAAACTAACAAAAACCAAAGAGTATAGTTCGCAAGGTCCCGGCTAGTATGTCATTGGCTGGAGCATTTTGATTTTTTTGATACCACACCGTTTCACATTCGATGAATCAATTTATTTGTTGTTGTTTCCATCTTGATCTAAAAGTTTATTGATTGTCCGCTAGACAGTGACACTGAGACAAATGAATTTTTGTTGATTTTGGGATTTCTCTTGTGTTTCTGTCTGCCTTCGTGGGGTTGTTCTGTCGTTGGCGAATGATAAGTACTATAAATTACCCTCCCTCTCCTGCTTCATAGTTGTATAACTCAATCTAAGGTACATTGAGTTATTGTTTGAGATATTGAGATTGCAACTAAAATTTTTTTAAACAATGTAACACTTATAACTTTCAAAGTTTGCACCATGACTTTTAACTAGGCCTTTTACTGTTAAAACTTAACATTGATATTAAGAATGTGGGATGCTGATAATTTCAAAGTTTACCATACTCAAACCATTCATTTAGGTCAAAATTTCAAAACAAAAAAAGAATCCTCCATCCAAAACTAAAATCCTTTTTCAATTTAATGAAGTCACGAAAAAACACTTCCCAAAATCAAAATACACAAACTACAAACACATCTCATTATTTCATTTCGTATACCGCGCCACATTAAATTCATCCTCGCTTATTTCTTACTCCAAAATATAATTTCCCTTCTTATATTGTGCTCCTGAAGATGAGAGAAAGAGTAAAGATAAAAATATCGCAGACAATGTTTCAGCTTCACCGTCTCGGAGACGGAAGAAGTCCTTCAAGGAGTCGAAGTGGAGTGGAGGAGGGGGGAGGGAAGATCAAAAATTAACGTGGGATTATGAGGGCGAAAACAATAAAACCGCCGTGTGTCGGCCGAGTCTCGAGAGGCGGCGACATCAAAGGGCCTCTCCGCCCTTTGAGACGCTTCCACACAATTTGTTACTTCGTCGCCGTCGTCGACACCCCACACCGCTCGCGTCCTCCGTCTACCGTCGCGAAGGGCCAAATACTGTAACTCGGACTATAAAACGTCGATCAAAACGTTAAAAAATGCGACTGGCGTTGAAATACACAAAATAATTAAAAAATTAACCTTTTTCGAGCCGTTCCTTGACCATTAACCTATCCAGGGGTTAATTTCAGCCGGAGCACACCGGAGCACAGCTCCGGTACTTTTCAGGAAACCGGAGCTCACCGGAGCGCGGTTTCTCAATTCACCGGTACGGCTCCGGACCCTTTTTCTGGCCACGTAATTTATTAATACTGTTTAAAAAGCGATTTTAAAAAATTGTACAACTCTTTCTAATATGGGAATCCTCTAAATCAATTTAACAACTCTAGGCCTATTTTTCTTTACATAGTTTCATACGCAAGGTAATAAATGGTAGTTTTTTAACCTCCATTCTGGATACTGATCACTTGATAAACTCGAGATAGGCTTTAGCAAGTGAAGTGATAGTGGAAGTTTACTATCTTCAATCAAGGGCAAATTTAATCCAGGCCAATACGAGCGTGTACTGGGTGCGTTCGGCATTGCCGTACTCGTTTCTACGTCGATCTTATATGGCCTCTTGTGGCAAATACTTCGTCAAATGTTTGGACAAATCAGGTGCGCCCTTGTTCGACAGTAGTAAACTCCCACCATGAGTCGTGAGTGGCGCTAAACACACGTAGCGCTGGAGATCACAACCTTCACGATCACTATTGCACAAGTACACTCTAGCCACGGCAGGGCAAACCTAGCTAGCGCGAAAGTGAACACGGCCTAATTGTTAAACTGTGGTCATAAATGTTAAAAGGCATCAAATTTAATCGGAATTCAAAAGAAATTCCGGGGGAGGGCCCCTGGACCCCTCCTCCTACTGGGGGGTTTTCCATGCCCCCCCGGCGGCCACTCGTTAATTGTGTCATAGCTCCGGTACTTTTTCTTTACAAATTAAACCCTGAACCTATCAACTTGAGTCTTCCTTAACTCCCCCGATTTCCCAAGTCCCGGGGACACCCTGTGTGCCGGGTCCGCGGCGGCGGCCAAGGTCGGCCGCGGCCGCGGCGTGATATTTATAATTACACGGCACCGCCGCGCGCCACCGCCGCGCGCCTCTGCCGCCGCCGCCACCTGGCCGCGAGGTGGTCCTGCCGCCGCCGCCGCCGCCGCCAGGACACGCTTAGTGTAGTGGTGAAATACTATCGATAGTGAGACTATCGGTATTAAACTATCGATAGTTCAGCGAGCTGAATTATTGTTCAAAATAATACAATTTCATCCATAACAATGACATAAATTGTAAAGAACTAGGTAACAGAAGGAAGAAGACTTTTCTAAAGACAGCTGATTATTTACAAAAACATAATTTGGATCAACCATGTGTTGGGTAAAAATCTTCTTCCATTTAAAATATATGGGAACTTTAATGTCCAGTGGGGCAAAGCACATTGAACTGAGGGTGATGAAAATTTTTCCATGACTTCTGCAGGAAATTCCCTTTAATTTGACACCTCAATCATCAAAATCGGTTCACAAATAAAGGAGTTTTGCTGAACACAAGAAATTCCTTAGCAAATTAGTATAATAAAGGAAATTCCCTTTAATTTGACACCTCAATCATCAAAATCGGTTCACAAATAAAGGAGTTTTGCTGTACACAAGAAATTCCTTAGCAAATTAGTATAATAGAAAGATATGTCCATAATACGACTCTACGATGATTATAACATTTCTTTGAAGTGATAATCATATATTTAATTTCGTAAGGCGATTCTTTGCGTCAAAATTGTGGGCGTCTGGTAAGTCGTAAGAAGATGGGAGAGGACTCAAATTAAAGGTCTCTATTCTGAGATGGCGGGAAAAATACTGAAATTGCTTGAAATTTACCAGAAAACGAGAAATAACGTCAAATATCTGCCATTTAAAAAGTATTGGGATCTAAAAACGTCTGCTTTGTTTACATTAAAACATGTGGTGCTGATGCTTAATTCAAAGTCATATGCTAGATGTCAGATGTTGACATATGGTTTTTTTCAAAAGGCAGCTAACTATGTTCAATGTACTATAACAAATAAATATTTTAACTTCAAGATTTTCAGACTTTTTAATTACTGGTTTGAGTAGATATTTATAATTTAAAATTATAAATATTCAATTGCGTTTGTTTGGCTTACGTTCTAACGGTGGCGATTTAATGCCAAATGATCGATATAAATTTATAAGTAAGCGAAATTTTTGCGCCGAAATTGTGGGGTTTGGCAAGTTGCAGATTAGTGGGAGAGGGCTTAAATGGAAGGTATTGATGCCAGGGTCTTAGAAAGAATACTGCAATTTCTTAACGTTTATCAGAAAATAAGATATCATCATATATTTAATTTCGTAAGGTAATTCTTTGCGTCATAATTGAGGGTGCCTGGCAAGCCGAAGAAAGATGGGAGAGGGCTCAATTGAAAGGTTTCTATTCCGAGATGGCGGGAAAAATAATGAAATTGCTTGAAACTCACCAGAAATCGAAATATAACGTAAAATATCTGCCATTTGAAAAGCATTGAAATCTAAAAACGTCTGCTTTATTTACATAAATTATGTTATACTGATACTTGATTGAAAACCATGTGGTAGGCTAGATATAAATATAAGGTATATTCAGTTTACTATGAAGGTATTTTGTACTATAATAAATGAAAATTGTTTCAATTTTCCCTCATTAGGGGCTATTAGCCCCTTCAAGCCACTAGTTTATTTATTATCTCAGTTTGAATGCAAGATCGCGCCACTATCATCCTTCACTCATCTGTCATTCATACTTGGCTTAAAATACCTACCTGGGTAGGTCGCCATTTCAGCTAATGTATCTAATGTATCTACCATAACCTACCTTAGCTTAGATTTAACCGGTCATGTTGGAACGCTGCAGACGATACCACATTATCGTATTATTATTCTTTCTTTCTTTTTATTATTAAATTATTTCTTATTATTGAGTATATTGTAGTAATGAGTTGAGGTAAGTTTAAGTGTTTTAGTTCGACCATACCTGAATATTTACACATTAATATTGTATTAATGTTTTCACACATTTTTAAGCTAGTTTTTGTTTTTATCTAACAATTATAATATTTTTGTTATTGATATATATTTGGTATAATTCGAATTAGAGATTGTAATCATTAATTAATCATTAATCAATCTTAATAAGACAGGCACCTCATGGAGGACGTTACCCTGAATATGAGTGAAGGATGAGTGTGATGATCGTGATGATAGTGGCGCGATCTTGTAGCCTTGTTACTGACTAAGGTTGGCACGTTCCTTAGACAGGATTGTTAATTAATAGCCCAACAACCAATGGCAGCTGTAGTTTTTTAATCACCGTAAACTAAAATACCCCCGTTGCAGCAGACCTGCATACTCAGCGAATTTCAAATGCAAAACAACGCATTTCAATCCAACATAGCAAGATTTGACATGTTTTGGTTAGCTCCATAAGAATAACATGGGGAATGAGTATGCAGGTCTGCTGCTACAGATATATTAAAACTGGATGGTTTTGATTCAATATTTAGTAGATCTGAACTAGAAGAAGCTATTTACCAAGTTTTATCAAGATAAGAATAAGAATAAGAAGTTTATTTTCCTACTTTTACAAATCCATGTTTTACATAATATATGCTTAGGAAATAAAAAAAAATTGATTTGCCAAGGCATGACCTTCTTATACACTATATTTACAATTATTTACAACATTTAACATTAATTCAAACTAAAAAAACATTCTTGATAAGAAACTTCAACATTAAATACCCCCGTTGCAGCAGACCTGCATACTCAGCGAATTTCAAGTGCAAAACAACATATTTCGATCCAACAAAGCGAGATTTGCCATGTTTTTGTAAGCTCCATAAGAATAACATGGGGAATGAGTATGGAGGTTTGCTGCTACAGGTATATTAAAACTGGGTGGTTTTAATTCAATATTTAGTAGATCTGAACTAGAAGAAGCCATTTACCAAGTTTTATCAAGATATGTTGAGAAATAAGCGAGATATAGAATTTTACTTATTTCCCATAAGGTTAACATTGGGACAACGTACTGCGTTTACCACTTTCAATATCTCGGCAACCAATGGACATAGAGCCATGATTCAAAATACTAAATTGTTTGTTTTTTTGGGCTGAATTCTATTTTTCTATGTAAAAATCTCAAAAAACCCATTTTTGGGGGGGTTTACCCCCCTTTACCCCCCCTTCCGGTGGTCCGATTGGGCTGGTTTACGAACTCGTCCGAATAATTACTACTTTACACGTCTATGCCAAATTTCATTCCGATTGGACCATTTTTGCGCAAGTTATCGTGCTTAAAGACACATATATATATAGATATATAGATATATATATAGATATATAGATATATATATATATATTTATGAAAGTGAACGAATGGTGTTTTTGGCATCTGAGGACCTCAAAAAGAAAAGTTATGATGGTTTTAGGCTTAGGTGTTACCATGAGACCTACGGTAACAGCTTCTTCCCTATAGGGGAAATTCGCTAAAATAAAAATAAAATATCTATATTTATGAAATAACAAAGGGCTTGCATACCTTGAAACATAATCAAATAAAAACAAAAATTAATTATTATTTTGGGAAAATTTAGGACCTCCAAGGCCTAGCCTGATTGGAGGCTCCATTTTACATGAACTAATTTAAAACTAAAACAGCTCTTAGACGATAACTAAAATTAAAATAAATAAATAACAATTCCTATTCCTGCTCTTTGGAAAAAATAGACACAAGAATAAAAGAATAAATGAATAATTTTTGCTGTACACTGAAGAAAAAGATGTAGTTGTGTCAGTTAATTTATATTTAAAAAAATATTAAGCCTGTATATCAGTAATAAAAGTGATGTTTGTTTGTAAAAATAGCCATTTCTGCAACTTTTTTGAAAAAATCTTTAAATTGAAAGCATTTTTTATATAATTTGGTAACAAATTGAACATTCTTGGTGCCATAAAAACGAAACCTTTAGTAAAGAAAGTGCATTCTGGTTTTGGTACAACAAAATCTTTAGCTGTTCTTAATTTTGATCGGTAAGAGGTTTCATTAAATTCCAATCTGCCCCTTTGACAGTAAAAATATTTCAAAACTTTGTAGACATACAAATACTTGAGAGGGAAAATTTTTAAATTGAAAAACAAAGGTTTTGAAGGTTCAGTCTTTACTTTTTTTAGTATTAATCTAACAAAGTTCTTTTGTTGCAAAAAAATTGAATTTGTATTTGTATTGTACGTTCCGCCCCAGCAAGTCAAACCGTATTCCAACCGACATTGAACTAAAGAAAAATAAAGCCTTTTCAAAATGTCCTCATTACATATATCCCTTAAAAAATAAAAGATTCTTAACACGCTATTTAGCTTTTTCTTGAGACCAAAAATGTGTGTTTTCCAGTTTAATTCACTATCTAAAATCAGTCCAAGATATTTAATTTCAACAGCCTCTCCTACTACAGCACAAAACTCCCCGCATCTAGTTTGTTGGCAGAGGCATTTAATACATTTATAAACAGCTGGTTCATTGTTGTTAAAAGATTTTTTTAATGAAAAGTTAACGTACTTGGTTTTTTCTGTACTCAAGACCATGTGATTTTGAGTGGACCACCATTTAAGAGACATTAAATCAATATTCATTGCCATTTTTACTTGTTCCCATGAAGTTTCAGCATAACACAAAGCTGTGTCGTCAGCAAATGAAGTGAGATTACCAAGGAAAGATGCATTACAAAGGTCATTTATGTAAACAAGAAAAAGGACTGCCCCTAAAACAGAACCCTGAGGAACGCCATTAAAAATTTCTCCCATTTCACTAAATTTGCCATTTACTTTAACACATTGCTTCCTGCCGATTAAGTAGCTTTCAAACCAATTTTGTACAACTCCTCTAACTCCACTTTGATATAATTTTGAAAGAAGAATTTTAAAATCAACTGTATCAAATGCTTTTTTAATGTCAAGGAAAAGTCCGCTTACTTTTAAGGATGAATTCAGATTCATCCAAGGGTAATAGCTTCTTCCCTATAGGGGAAATAGATAGATATGTTGAGAAATAAGCGAGATATAGAATTTTACTTATTTCCCATAAGGTTAACATTGGGACAACGTACTGTGTTTACCACTTTCAATATCACGGTAACCAATGGACAGAGAGGAGTGATTCAAAATACTAAATTGTTTGTTTTTTTGAGCTGAATTCAATAGTGCCAACACAAATTCGATAAATTTTATTTTTCTATGTAAAAAACTCAAAAAACCTATTTTTGAAGGGGTTTATCCCCCTTTATCCCCCTTTCCGATGGCCCGATCGGGCTGGTTCACGAACTCATCCAAATAATTACTACTTTACACGCTTTTGCCAAATTTAATTCCGATTGGACCAGTTTTGCGAGCGCTATCGTGCTTACAGACACACATATATATATATATATATATATATATATATATATATATATATATATCTAGAACTTTGAACGAATGGTGTTTTTTGCTTCTGGGGGCCCCAAAACGAAAAGTTATCATGGTCTCAGGCTTAGGTCTACCCATGAGACCTACGGTAATAGCTTCTTCCCTATAGGGGAAATTCGCTAAAAAAACGCAAATTGATAATAAATAAGACTATCGATAGTTTTTTTTAATATCTAAAACTATCGACAGTCGGACTATTAATAGTATTTCGGCACTACCGCCAGGACACGCCGGCGCCACAACTAGGGACGTTCCGATACTTCCGATACTGTACTTCGATACGTATCGATACTTTTCTTTCGATATTATCGTGATATCGAAAGAAAGTGTGGAGTATCGAATCAATATTAAATGTGTCAAGGGAGAAAAATTAATAACATGATCTGCCCAATAATTGCAGAAATTAAACAAATCTTCCACTTTGTGTTTCTTGCCCCTTACTTTATTTTCTTTCTTACTGCAACTTTTATTACTGCTCCTTTACCGTACCGTACTCAATAGCTCCTACATTGATATTAAATTAATTTGTTTCGTCTGCTAGGCCGGCCAGCGTCTGGATGTTTTGTTTCGTAACTTTAGAACGCAAGTTCAGTGTTTAGTGATCGATCGGATATTAAGTTTAGTTTATTTGTGAAATGGCTCCCAGAACAAGTACAATTTTGAAAAGAAGGTTAAGAATGTTGTAACGTGTTAGCTGTGTTTGAAAGACGTTAATTTCTCAGGAAATACAATCAACCTCATGAAACACGTGAAAACACACCACGGAAAGGAACATGAAACATTCCTTTCAACAGATAAAAAAACCTATTTGATGTGAACTTGACGATTTTTTAATTTTTCCTGGAATCTACAGATTCGACCGATACCGATACTCACAGTATCGATACTTTGGATCCGATAATATCGGGGTTTCGATACTTTGCTTTCGATACTGATTCGATACCAAATATCGGATCGGTGTCGGTATCGGGACGTCCCTAACTACAACAGACTACAAAGTCGAATGTCGAGTTTAAAATTGTCGACCGAATCGATATGTTTTTCTTAAAATACACTAACACTACATTATTTTAATCTATAAGTATAAAAGAGGATGTTGGTATGTATATATATATATATATATATAGCATTGATAAACTCAGACACCGCTGGACCGATGGCCACGAAACTTGGTAGATACATGTAGAATTTCATGGAATAGGTTTATACACCTTCAATTTCGTGATAACTTTCAGGGCTTAGCCCTGGGACCGTCTTAAAGGTACCCATGTCAGGGATTTTGAAAGAATTTCAGTTCGATTTGTTTACTAACAAAACATGTGAAAGTAAAATTTAAAACAGGTGATGTAAATTAATGGTATTTCTTTCTGCTATTTAACTGTATTTGTTTACATGAAGATTTATTACTTGGTGCCAGATGGTTAATGAATTAAGACTTTTTAATATATTTTAACTGCAATACACTATATAAAATGCTGGTATGTAGTATAAAATAAAATAAATAATTGATATTACTGAAGGACTTCTGTGATCACTGATCACTTATACTTGAAGGACTTCTTTTTTATGACAACAACTGCTGTTTAAAGAGGAAGAGTGTGCTACTGTAAAGTATTAATTTTGTCTACAGTACTTTGAAAAAATTGCCGGGACAGCTCATTCAATCTTTTTGTTCAATATAGAGTCTAAAAACGTAAGACAGCACTTTTTAATAATTGCTGGAGTGGAATTGTAATTTTTTGTTCAAGGTAGACCCCAAAACCTTAAGAAAATGATCTTTTACAGTGAATGAAATTTCAAGTCATGTTCTATGGTTCCTCTAACACGTATGCCTTCATGAAGGAAAGAAATAGGATTTCTAATATGCAGGTCTGCTGCGACGGGGGTGCAATAAATTTCAAATTAAGGGTAACTATGCTCAAGGCCCCACAGTGTGGCCTTGCTATGCTACATATGCGAGCAGATTCAAAGCCGTCGAAAAAGCAAAGGGAGCCATTCCTTATATCGTGCCCCATGATCATCATCAGGGCAAGCTCAGATACCGTGCGTTAAGCAGAAACGACCATAAATTCTTCTCGGCGTTTGTCTTGGGTGAGCCAGTCTCTGTAAATTCGCTTCTTGAGTGTGTGAGCGCAATCCTCTTCACCTGATAGCAAGATCGACTGGACAGCCGATACAAGCAAGCAGCACTTGCAAGAGGAAGGACCGCCGATATTGGGCATGAGCCTACCCAGGGCAGCAACACCATTTGGGGCTTTGTCGGTGGGGCACTGGATATGGTCACATTTATTATATATAGACAGGCACTTTAGGTAGGAATAGAATACCCCCGTCATAGCATATGCGTACTAAGAGCAAATTTATAAAACCTTTTTGTTTTATGGAAGTACATTTGATATAAAGAAGTAGATTTTACAACAAGAAACATAAATGGGAAAGCAAAATGATATAATTGATGGGTGATAGATCTAGAGTATGTTTAATTTTTATCGTGAGCGAAGCC
Source organism: Flexamia atlantica (assembly GCA_035578135.1). Lineage (NCBI taxonomy): Eukaryota > Metazoa > Arthropoda > Insecta > Hemiptera > Cicadellidae > Flexamia > Flexamia atlantica. The sequence goes on from JAQJVK010000032.1 coordinate 3,838,531, forward strand.
ACGGGTTCTTCTAGTGATACATAAAATAAATAAATACGAATCGGGTTTTCACTATTAGGCACCAACGCTTAAGAAATTCCAAAATGACGATTGTTTAAAACGGATCCAATGATCTAAAGGGAGGATTTCGGAAGTGTTTCGGGCTGTATTTGTTATATCTAAATATATGGTTTTATTTGAAAATGTTACATACAATGGGTGCTAACAGAATGCAGCACTTATAATGCAACAAGAAGAAAATAACCTACCGAGCAAAGCAGGCGTTTCCAACTAGTTAATACCGAAACCAAATCCCCTGTACCACAGAGGAGAATCAAACAGAGGTAGCTTCTAATGTTGCGCTCAAGTGGTGTCGAGCGCTGGTGTCGAGGACTTATAAAAAAATAGTTTTACCATTAACGCCGCGAGAGACCAGCACCGTCGCTGCCCTCTCCTAATTTAACTTAACTGTAGCTAGAAACTGGATGTAACTAGTAACTTAACTAAACTGTAGCTAGATTTAACTGTAACTAGCAAGCACTTGGGCGCAACAGAAGACCCATTTAAAAGCGACCTCTGTTAGATTCTTCTCTGTGCCTGTACTCCGCATCAATTTAATAAACAATGTATATTTACAATGCAATTAGTTTTATGTAGTATACAATAACCTCTAGGTTTCAACGGACTGATGACAGACCCTCGCTATAGTACGCGATTTTTCGTCTAGTTTAAAATAAAAAAGATTTTTAAACGAAACATTCATCGTTAAATTGAAACATTTCCGATTTCCCTTCACTCCCTCACAACTCGGAATCTTTCCTCCTCTCTTCTTATTGACCGGAGTCATTCTTTATTTATCCGACTTTTTATCTATCTCGACATGAAACATTTCTTCGGCCCTAATTATGCGAGGATGACAAAACTGTCGGATTAAATAGACTCGGAGAGGCGGAAGTGTGAAATATTCATTCCCGAGCAGCGTCGACAAAGGCGACTGGCGTCAAAGAGTCAAAGCGGGTTTTGTCCGCACGCCGCGCAGAAGCGGAAGCGGGCGATTTCTTGAATCGTCTAATTAATAGTGATGTGCGATACTTATCGTATCGGAACATCGCGATACACAGGGGACGATACGATATTTCGATACGATATTTTGAAAACGATACGTATAGTATCGCCAAAAATAATATTCGATCCCGAATCGGCATATTGATGCGATATTTACGATATTTTCGAATTTTTATTGGAAATCCGCTTATTTCTCAATATATCCTAATAAAACTTGGTATGTGGCTTCATCTAATCTATATACTTAATACTCTAAGGTTTTTTTCTGTTAGATCCCTTTTTCAAGCGTCATACAGAACCGATTTTCACGATCGAGGTGTCATTTTAAAGCTTATAATGTAGCGCACCTGCGACAGATAGTTAAAATAGGCATTTCTTTTTCGGCTTCGACCCCCAAGCCTTTGATTTATTTGTAGAGGGCGCTTTCAACGCTCAAGCGCTGAACAACTTGCGTTAAAACGGGTTTAAAATGTGATTTTAATTTAACAGCTGATTACCTTCAGGTGGATTTTTAACCTATATAAGCAAATTGTAAACATAAATAAATAGTCTGCAACTAACTTTTAACAAGATTTGATACATTTGATAAAAAATAATTCTTAAATCAACATTAGTTTTTATCTAATTGAGGAGAGAGAGGCAAAGAGAAAACCGAGTCAATTAGATTAGGGAAAAACATACCTTCGACGAGAACCGAGAACTGCCGAGAGACGAGGGACACTGCATCACCTATCTACTTGCAGCGACTTGCGATGATGTTAGGGTATGAATCCGCGAAGAAAAACTTCCGGTAAACTACTGATGTGCCAGAAGACAAATTAAAGTACATAGTGTGATGAACAATGTGTGTGTTTTGTTCAGCTAAGCTTTTAGTTATTTAGGTGAGACCTTTAAATTTCACTTGAAATGTTTACTTGATTAATAACGGCGAGTTTAAAAAGTTATAAAATGTCTTCAAATCGTAGGTGAGTTTCTCACGAACGGAAATAATATTAAAATGCGCAATTTGCGCATGGGGCCCCTAGTTAAGATCTACTTGGTTACGGTCTGAAATCCCCCATTTTGACATTTCAATGGCAGCTCCTCACTTTCAGCAACCAGCACTTTGCATGGTTAAACACAGAATTTTCATTTCATTTCATTTCATCTCAGCAGCTGATGCATACTCATATCCCATGTTATTATTACGGAGAATATTTTGCATGCTAATTTATGAGCATAGGTACGCTCGAAAATCTTGATGTGAGGCGCCATTTTAATTATATATCGAAGCACTTGAAATTTGCTGAGTATGTAACGGGGGTATTAGAGTATTTAGTTGCCTGTTATTTTATTATAAACTGTTTCGGTCGATACGATTCGATAGTATCGTTTTCGATATTTAAGGGCGATACGATACGGACAATACGATACAGGGTTCGATACGATACGAACGATACGATACACTCCTCCGATTTGTATCGTATCGCCGTATCGCACATCACTATACAACTTGTTTGTGCTCAACAAAACTTCTTGAAAGTCTATGAAAGCCGCGAGCCGGCGTCAAAGTCAAAGGCGACGGTGACAAAGAGTCAAAGCGGGTTTTGTCCGGGCCCGACGGCGCGCGCCGCACAGCGGCAGTGGGAGAGCGCGATTTCTTGAATCGACTAATTAAAGAAGAGCCCGAATCGTCGGATTACGGTCGGAAGAAACGAGTGCCGTTCATTTTTTATCGCCTCCCATCTTTTAGTAGATACTACCCGCTCCCCTGTTCGCGAGAGGTTCAGAATTTTGAGCTTTGAAGTTTGTTTTTTTTGGATTTTGGATTCATTGATGAAAATAGTTGTTGCTGAGACGGCACATTGTTTTGTTCCTGCAGCTTGTGAATGTTTTTGAAGTGTGCTTCAAAATGTTCTAAAAATCAGTGAGTCAGGAAATAAAAAAATATAGAGAATGTTAAAGTGAAAAGGTCTTCCGAACTGTTTTCCGTTGGTTTGTTAGCGTGTGTTCGGCATTAAACGCAAATCATTTATTTATTTATTTATTTACTTACTTGCACTAAATTGTATATTGCTGTATTGCCGGGCGAGCATGATAGTTCCCCGCGCGAGCGGAAGCGAGTAATATTGCCGTAAATAAGTACGATACTTTTCATCATACTACTCAGAAAAAAAAACATACTTTCAATCATAACGTAGTCTTTGCATAAACCAATGCGTTTCTCAATCCTTCAAACCTAACATATAACAAACAGAACACACATTTGCTACTGCTGCCTTATTTTTAAATATTTTCCGGGGGAGGACCCCCGAGCCCTTTCTCTTAGTTAAAAACTCTTAAAGATTTTTTTCGGTTCTTTTGTAGTTTCCTAGTAACTTAAAATTAATGGTAAAGATGAACTAGAGTCTAACACATATTTTCAATTCTAAAGAGTCTAAAAACGCAGTAAAATTCGTAAAATTCTTCAAATTTCAAAATTACCAGGGGAGGACCCCCGGACCCACCTCTCTTTGTAGGGGGTACACCCCGGAGGTTTGCGTCCCGTTGTGGCTGCTCCAAAATCTGGTCACCTTACTCATACACCCTCGAGGTACGAAAGTAAACTTTGCCCCATTACAAGTATGATGACTAAAAGGCGGTGTTTCGCACGGAGTATCTATAAGTTTCCGCGATCACTGTGGGGTTCTTTGTTCAATTTTTTAATAGCGGCCGGTTTTAGTTTCCAAGTTGTAAGCGTTATTAAAGCAGCATTTTTTACACGATCACAAATTGAACTCTCCCGCTCGTCTCATCGCCGCCATTCTCCGTTATCTGTCCCCGCGGTTTGTCTGTGGCGGCGCCTTTGAAGTTATCAGCTGATTATCAGCTGGTTCGCGTGAGGAATCTCCGCCACCTGGTTTTTGAACGTTGAGAACGAGAACGTCAGGAGCCGAGGAGTCGCCTCGTAGAATGCTCCACTCGTTATACAGTCACTTAACTTTTAGCGAATTTCCCCTATAGGGAAGAAGCTATTACAGTAGGTCTCATGGTAAGACCTAAGCCCGAGACCATGATGACTTTTCGTTTTGGGGCCACCAGAAGCAGAAAACACCATTCGTTCGAATATATATACCGTAAAAATGGTCCGGTCTTAATGAAATTTGGTACAGACATGTAAAGTGGTAATCCCTCGGACGAGTTCGTAAACCAGCCCGATCGGACCACGGGAAGGGGGGTAAAGGTGGATAAACTCCCCCAAAAATGGGTTTTTTGAGTTTTTACATGGGAAAATCAAATTTATCGAATTTTTGTTAGCACCATTGAATTCAGCTAAAAAAAAACCAATTTAGTATTTTGAATGATTACCGAGATATTGAAAGTGGTAAACACAGTACGTTGTCCCAATGTTAACCTTATGGGAAATAAGTAAAATTCTAGTTATCGCTTATTTCTCAACATATCTTGATAAAACTTGGTAAGCAGCTTCTTCTAGTTCAGATCTACTGAATATTAAATTAAAAACCACCACTTTTAATATACCTTTAGCAGCAAACCTGCATACTCATTCCCCATGTTATTCTTATGGAGCTTACCAAAACATGTCAAATCTCGCTATGTTGGATTGAAATATGTTGTTTTGCATTTGAAATTCGCTGAGTATGCAGGTCTGCTGCAACGGGGGTATTTTGTTTTAAGCTAGTTTATTTTTAACTTGACACGGTTTTGAAAACCAAACAATACATATACCGCCGCGCAACCCCCCCCCCCCCCAATAGAAATATGTGTACTATATGTTTTGGTTCTGGCTCGATTCACCAAACGAAATCTGTCACAAAATCGGTATCACAGCTATTAATGTAAAATCGATACGGCCATATCTGACCACATCAATAACAAACCCGACCATGCCATCCGTCATTTCGTCGTCCGAATCTGATGCTGAATCTTCCTCCCATACACCCGCATTTTAAAAACTGTCACAAAAGTGGCCAATAAGAGTTTCTTTCTAACTTTAACAAAAATCAGTCGCCACAACTACTTCCGCTCGACGAGGCCTAGAAACTTTAGACGAAGTTCTGCGTGACAATACCAGCGACACAGCAATACCGACAACAATCGGGCAACGAGACATACTTGTTCTTATTGGTGAAAGACGGCGGTATACACACCTTCTTAGTATTATAAATGTGAAAGTATGGATGTTTGTGTGAATATCTGTATTACGTAAAAAATGCTGGACCAACTGAATTGAAAATTTGCAGGAATAGAGCCACTATATCAGAAAAGGACAGGCCTATTCACTTCCTTAAAATCCCCACGGACTACGCCCCGTGAACGTCCTTAGCTTCAATGTTTACATTTTAAAAAGGACGTAAACATTAAATGCAATTGAATGTTCAAAGGATGTAAACATGCAAGGTAAAGAGAGGCCGCCACCCTCTTAAAAAAGTACTGAATTGAAAGTAGCTGTGAATACTAAAAATTAAAGTTAAAGCAGAAGTAAAGGCGGCTCCACACATGCGTTATTCGACATGCACCGAATGCTCGACGTTCGGCGAACTATTTGTCTCGCTATAGGACCGACAATGAACAAGCACTAATGTTTGCTACTTGCCAAATACACAAACACCCGTCCACACTACTCGTGATTCGGCGAGTTGCTGCTCGCTGCGTGCCGTATAACTAAGGTGACCAGATTTTGGAACAGCCAAAACGGGACGCCGACTTGCAGGGGGTGTGGGACCCCTCCATTAATAGAGGTGGGTCCGGGGGTCCCCCCTGGAAAATTTTGAAAAATTAGGAGCATTTTGGTGCGTTTTTAGACTCTTTCAAATTGAAAATATATGCTAGACTTTAGTTCATTTTTACCGTTAATTCTAAGTTACTAGAAAACTATAAAAAAACCGTAAAAAATTATGTAAGAGTTTTTTTACATTAAAACGTATTTTCATACCATACACCCCACAAAGAGAGGAGGGTTCGGAGGTCCTCCCTCGAAAAATATTGAAAAATAAGGGGCATTTTGGTGGGTTTTTTATGCAATACTCTAGTTCATTTTTCAATTGATTTTAAGTGACTAGGAAACTACTAAAAATTCATTTAAGAGTTTTTACATTAAAACGATTTTTTAAAAGTATTTTTCTTACCATAAACGTCAAAACGGGACAAATGGGCGCCCCAAGAGAGTCCGTCGGGACAATGGGACACGTCACTAAAAAACGGGACTGTCCCGTTCAAAACGGGACGTCTGGCCACCTTACGAATAACGCGTGTGTGGAGGCGCCTTATGATTAGCTGTAATTTTTGTTCGTGAGCGAGGCCACGGGCAACTAGTTACAAATAAAACCCAAAGCACTTCCAAAATCCATCCTTCAGACCATTGGATCCGTTTTAAACAGTCGTCATTCTGGAATTCCTTAATCGTTGGTGTCTAATACGTAGTGAAAACTCGATTCGTATTTATTTTTTTTATTTATCAGTTATCTTTTTTTATTATTTGATTCGTTTAAATCGTAACGAAAGCAGCAGCTCTCGGTTCAGGACAGCAGATACATGTGGCAATGGTAGCCAGATACCTCTGCCGCTTTTTTTCGATAAAATATGGGGAACAATCGCTAATTCGTTTCCGCCACCAATAAATTGTGTTATTTCAATTTTTACTGTATTTTTTACCGAGGGGAACAATCGATATTTAGTTTCCATTACCTTTAAACGCCGATATTCGACTGTCAACCGTGTTTGGCGCTTGTCCTCTCAGTGATGGGAACTATCCAATAGAAACAAACGATTCATCCGGTTGTCGCGCGCCAACCGACTCATCCGATGGTTAATTTAATTTTCATCCGGATGAACCATCCATTCATTCGCAAGCGTATCAACTGAACGGCATTATTATCCATCTATCTACAAACCATCCGCCTATGTTTTCATTCAATTGTAAAACAATTCGTCCCGAATTTTCATTCGTTTGAAAACTACGAGTAAGTTATTTAATTACTGAAACTGTTCTTTAATGAACGGTGAAAAAATCCCAGTATCTGCGCCAAGATAAAAACATCCTATGTTTGCACCAATAGGTTAATCTTTTACCTTATTATGACCTTAATTACCTCAACCTAAATACAAAATGATTAAGGTATAAAAATTATTTATTCATCCATTTGCAAGTGAACCCTCTGCTCAGCGGCTCGATAGTATACATTTTTATCCGAATGACGCCACAAAACCAATGAAAAATATCCATCTGAATCAGGCTCGCGAACAGATGGTTTTTCATCCATCATCCACTACAGTAGTCGGATAGTTCGTCTTATTTTCGCACGCAGCGCGAGTCAATCCGCTCCCCACCCCACTACACAGGAAAAACATCGGATGAATCATCCATCAGAAAACTATCAGATAAAAGAAAAACCATCGGATGGTTGAAATCGGTCGTTTGCCCCATCGCTGTTTCTCGACTCTCTGTTTTCGAGCTAGAAGCATTTCCGAATTGGAAATAAAGGCCTTTATAGACCCGAGCTCGAGCATTTAAATGTTCTCTGAAATAAATTTGAAATCAAACCGCTCAAAAACAAATTTCATAAATTTTTGTTTACGCAATCAAAACGACGAATTGAGACCGATGGTCCTAATAGATGATGCCCTCTTAGAGGAAGCTGAATCCACAAAGTTCCTAGGGATGATCCTAGATCGAGGACTGACTTGGGACGAGCACATTGAAAGCCTCTGCTCAAAGGTTACTTCAGGCATTTATGTCCTTCGTAACCATGCAAATTTCTGCTCGCAAGAAGTACTAAAAATGGCGTATTTTGGCCTGCGTATAGCAGGCCAAAATACGCCATTTTTAGTACTTACCCACACCTAGCCTACGGCATACGGCTCTGGGGTGGTTGCTCAAATCAGAGATTTGAGAGGGTTTCCAGGTTAAAAAAAAGCCGTGAGAATAATTGCAAAATTAGACTATCGAGAGTCGTGTAGAAATTCCTTTCGGGAGCTCAACTTGCTGACACTGGCCTCTCTGTACATCTCGGAGGTGTCCTATACTGCTGGACCAAGACCACACTGGTCCGAGGCAGGGACGTCCATGAGTACCAAACAAGAGGCAGAGGCAATTTCATAATTGCTCAACTCAGAACTTCAAAATTTGAAAGTCTGCCAGCTCAGATCGGTGTTAAGCTAATCAACGAGCTCCCTGATGCCATCAAACAGTCAGCAAAAACAATTCAAATCGAATTTAAAACGCCACCTGGCGTCTAGGGCATTCTACTCTGTTGACGAGTTTATGGGGGCTGTTGGGATAGTTCAAAATTAAAATAAACTATGTCATCGGTGTTTGGTATGAATGTGATGAATGTATGGCAACTTGATGTATGTAATTATGCAGGTATGAATGATAAACCTTAGCTTTAGTAAAATATAGTATTGACGCATGCAATGCAATGTACAACCAATGTTCACGCAATAAAGAAATATTATTATTATTATTATTATTATCACTACGTTCTCTGCACACGCGTCGCGCCGGCGCGGCCTGCGCTTGCGCAGTCGACCGCGCTCGCGCATCGCGGCGCAAAAACCGGCGGGAATCGTTAAACGGTAACAATTGGCGGGGCACGGGGGAACGCGCATCGCCGCGCGTCAAACGCGGATTCCGGCGGCAATAAACAGCTGACGGCCACGAGTGCCAACCTGCGCGACCACACCTGCGCGAGCGGCGGCGCAGGCGCGGCGAAAAAAATAGTGACAGTGACCCATTCATACAGAGTAGTTGCTGCGGGCGCGGCTTTCGTTCAGGACCGCTAAAGAACTGTGAGCGAAAATAACAGTGTAGAGTAGATTCAGGCCCAAAACTTTTGCCTTTATGTAAAAATAATTGGAATTCCGTTCCACCTATTTTTCAATGTTAGCAACAAACTGTTGAGACATAAAAAAGTTAGCCTCACGAATATTGCAACTTTAAATTGTCTTCACCTGTCTAGATTAGTATATTTTAGTTTATTTGAAAGTTATTAAGATATCCTATTGTGCTTTGGGGAAATTCTAGTGAGCAAAATTTAATGAAAATCTTTGTTATTCAGAAGAGAGCCATTCGAGCTATGCTAAAACTCCGACCACGCGACTCTTGTCGCTAACATTTCATAGACTTAAGCATATTGACTGTTCCCTCTCTTTTCATGCATGAATCTATTTGCTATGTCAAAGAACACAATCTCATACCGCCTCACAATCATACTTTTAACACCAGAAATAGACATGTGAATCCTTCAATTCAACATCGCCTCAAGTTGTTTGAAACAAAACCAGAATTTATTGGTCTAGAACTTTTCTCCAAACTACCCCAATTTTTAAAAGAATTAAATGACATCAAAAAATTCAAAACTCAACTTAAAACTTATCTTTTGAAAGAATGTTTTTATGGCCTCCCATTGTAGGTAATTGTCCTTCCAAAGTTTTCCTTTTCTCTGAAGTCCCTAACTCTTATCCTTCATCTTGACAAACTCCCAGCTGCATTAACTTAAGCAACTCTTATCCTTCATCTTGACAAACTCCCAGCTGCATTAACTTAAGCTATATAAGTATAGAATGTGTGACCGATCTTAAGCCCCTGAAGAGGGGTCTTCAAGATGACGTCTAGGTAACAAGGTAGAGAGATATATGTCAATTTGTCGCTGAGGTAATTTTGATTTCTTTTAAGTTAGTATGACCCTATCTTTCAAGGCCTAAGAATCCCAAACTAAAAATAATTCTGCTCGTCCCGGGCCCCTAGTTTCAGTCTAGGGAATACGGCAAATGGAATACGGCATTTAATTCCATATTATTGTTTGTCCGTTTGAAGGCAGCGTACGTTCGTGATGTACTGATGTAACTTCATCAAAACATGATCGAAATAGTAAACCATCGGCTTTGGGCCATGAAACTCGGCACAAAAAATCTTAATAGGCTCTATATGCGTACTAAGAAATTATTTTAAAATGTATCTCTTATATACATTATTACCCATCACTTACTAGGAGGATACATGACTAATATATTCTCCTAGATCACTTACTGACTAAAGTGCTTATGTTATATCGGTGGTACATAACAACTCATGGGGGCCGAAAAAAATCTGTTACGCCACTGTCAGTAAATAGACTTATCACAAACCACTTACACGAAAAGATGTAGTAGACAATATCAAGAATCAAGAATTTATTTGCCATTAAGTACAATGTACAGTCAAAATACATTAATATACAATAGGCTTCGTCAGGTTATCATACTAAGTTCATTCTATATTATACAATTTAAACATTCATCAATACTATAGAATGCTTGCTGCTTAAGCCAGTTGGATACAAGTTCTTTGAATTTCTTAATAGGTACATTTCTTATAGCTAGCGGCAACTTATTGAATAGAAGAAACTGTTGGTAACTATGGCTTTTAAAAGACTTATGAAGGCGAATGTAAGGTGTTACAAGATTTTGCTTATTTCTGGTGTTATAGTCATGGTGTTGATACTGTTTACTAAAATTTACAAGATTTTCTTTGACATGGACTAAATTACAATATATGTACAGACAAGGTAATGCCATAATCTTAGGATCAATAAAACTATTTTTACAAGATTCTTGATTTTTTAGTCCAGCAATACATCGAACAACTTTTTTTGCCAAACAAATACTCTATTTACTTCGGTACTATTTCCCCATAGGCGTAGGCCATAGCACAATTGTGAGTTGAAAAGAAAAGCCCATAATAGGCTAATAACAATACTTCAGGGCGGACACAGTATTTTAATTTCCTAATTAAATAAGTAACTCTTGCAAGTTTCTTACATATATAATCAATATGAGAGCTCCAGCTCAGCTTACTATCTAATACCATGCCCAATAGTTTGCCAGGATTTAAGAATTTTTCATGTTAATTTTAAATTACTTCTTAGTGTAAACAGAATACATTCTGTTTTATTTTCATTAAGGGCCAAATAATTTGCATTATACCACTCTACAACGCTCCATTGAAACGTCAAGTTTGTTCAACAAATTATCAATATTTACATCAGTATCAAGAATAGTAGAATCGTCTGCGTACAAGACAGAAAAACATGGAACATTTACATTTAAATCATTCACATGATCCGTGCGCAGGCAAAAAAAATTCTTTATAGCCGGGTTTTAGTGTCGGAAGTATACAACAACGCTTTGCTGAACTGCAGAAAAATAGAGAATCGGTAATTTTATAATGGGAAGTTTTGAGAATTTAGATAATCAGGCTTCACTTTCCTCTATACAGGGTGTTCAAAAAATGTGGGGCAATAATTTACGAAGTGATTCCTTGGATCTAAATAAGAAAAAAAGTTTACATAAACATATGTTCTAGTCCTAGTGCTTAATTTTCCGTCTGTGTGGCTGTTTGAGATTTTTACATATTTAATCATATCTCACGAACCTCTAAACGTATAAACTTCAAACTTGGTTTTTGGATTACCACTATTAAGAACTATTTTTGTCACAAATATCAAATTTCCACTTTGTACCATTTCGAAATGACGTATGTTTTTTTCAAAGCTAACTATCTTAAAAACCGTAAATTTTTGAACAATAATTCAAGAGACAAAAAAGTTGCAAAAATGCTGATATTAAGATTACGATCATCGGACTACTAATAACGGAGAAATTTTAACTTTTCCGAGTAACAACATGCAGATTTCAGACAGTATGTTCTAAAAAACCATGTTTTTATCCAGAAAAGTTAAAATTTCTCCGTTTTTAATAGTCCGGTTATCACAATCTTAATATCAGCGTTAATCGGATTAAAGTTTGCAACTTTTTTGTCTCTCGTATAATTTTTTTTTGAAATTTACGGGTTTTAAGATAATTAGTTTTGAAACAAAAAAACAGTCGCCGTTTTGAAACGGTACAAAATAGAAATTTGTTACTTCTTACAAAAATAGTTCTTAATAGTGTACAGTGGCGTCATACATATACCAAGTTTGAAGTACTTACGTTAAGAGGTTCGTGAGATATGATTAAATATGTAAAAGTCACAAACAGACACACAGACGGAAACTAAGCACTTGAGGACATAAGTTTATATCAACTCTTTTCTTATTTTGATCCAAGGAATTACTACGTAAATTATTGCCCCCCATTTTTCGATCACCCTGTAGATGAACTAAGTTTTGTTTATTCCCTTAAGAAAAAATGATCTGATAGTTAATTGCAAGAAATGAATAGAGCCAGAGCCTGTTGTACTTTAGGGCGCGGAGTGCACTTTATAAATGAGAACACTTGAATAGAAGCGAGAACGTTTTTTCGCCTTGTTATGGGCAGCTGCGATTTGAAAATTTTAAATCAGCGTCTGATTTTAAATGTTCTGAAAACAGTAAATGATTTTTTTAAACCAATATCGTACTGATGAAGGATATCATGTACTTTAGATTGTCAAGTATACTTACACTATCATTTCAAACCTCAGGCCTTCGTAGCTTACGGTATATCTGACTTTTTTCATTTTCTCGTTAAATTCTCGTCTTTAAAATAAAATTTGAGATTAAATTTTCATTTTCTTTAGGGGTAAAGATGGGACTCGATCCCGTTTACTTGCTTCTTCCTCTGTTTAAAGTTAAATCAAACATAGACACCTTATGAAAAATCGTAAATAATGTTGAAGCAATTTATAAACGGTGTACCATCCAACGAATAAGGGATTTAGACATATAAGCATTGTAAGACAGCATAATAAATAATTAATAATACAAGTTAAAACGTTAAATTCGTGACTGTTATTTAGTTACCATTGACTAGGCCTTACAAAATGAACAATTACGACATATAATTTGATAATATAATTACATTGTAATATAATTGCATTATTGCTATGAATTATTAGATACAATTTTTTATCGTTAAACAAATTTATTATGAATGGCCTCAAAATTTTCATCCCCTACTCGTCTAGCGCCTCCCCCCCCCGGCTCCCGCGCCCCCCCCCCCACCACATTGCGGGCTCTACAAGCCCTTCTGTTACGCCACTGTTTACTGACTTGCAGAACATATACAATGTACAAACCCATCATTGCCATCACTGCCATCACTGATTGTACAAACCCATCATTGCCATCACTGATTGTTTTTTACTAATCAGTGATGGCAAATGTCCGCAAAAATCCTAATCAAAATATAAAATCACCATCACCAACAATGAATTTCAAACAAAGAATGTACAAACATTGTTCTGCTACTTAACAACTATCGCAATTGGAACTACTGATCGCAAATGCGCGGCTTCCAGTACCGAATCCGAGTGGTGTGGTTCATTGTGTAGTTCTTACCAATCCACCAATAATTAATTACCAAAACTTCTTCGGAAAGGAAGAGATAACCGCATAGACCATTGGCGAAAGAGGGGAATGTCGTAAAGGGGGTTGGGGGGAGGGGGTATCATAGGATGGGAGGGAGAGAACGAGGGGTACACTAAACTCATTGTTCCCAAACGCACGGTAACTTGAGTACTTCTACGATAATTTTGAATGTGTACGATCCAATTTTGTCTGGTTTGATAATTTGACGATGTTTTGACACCAATTTTATACTTATTTCATTCCTACTTAGGATTATTAATAATGTTGTAGAGTTTTGAGGTTTCTGACAGTACTTTATTACAGAATTCTCTTGAATGCCACGGCATAGTTTTACATTAATTTGGTAAAATTATATTACGAAGTTTATTGGAAGAGAATACGAGAATTAAAGTTTTCCTGGTCATGCACGATAAAGTTGTTCACATCATACTACACAGAAACATCTGTTTTCTGCGCCTTACTCTTGGCTGGAAAGTTACTCTTTGCCGATAACTGTACGGTAATTTTACCATGCACTAGGAAAGGGAGGTAACCGAAGTAAACAATCAGCTGATTGCAGAAAACTGACGTTTAATGCAACAGGTATACCTCGCAAGAAACAAAATTTTTAACGCGGATAATAGTTTACAGTTTTGTTCGCAAGGGAAAATTGGTTTCTATCACATGAAAAGCGAATTTGTCTAAAACTCATAGACTTGTACATGGTCCATGGAACATCATTTCATCATTTAAACACCCAAACTGTGACCGCGCGAGTCCTATAATAGCTTTTGGTAGTTTGACGTAACTAGACCCTCTTGCGAAAGCTCGCATTTAATTTAATTTTTTGACAACACTAGAAAGACATTCATTTAGTAGGACTACAGAATATAGATCTTTTCTTTTCGGGCGAACCGACCTGGGTGAGACTCTTCACAACAAGGAGAGCTTCCGGGTGGAGGTCATTGTCTGGGGATGCTCGGGAGGTCTCGGGCTAGAGGGTGAGTCATCCCCGGCAGAGCCTGGAGGATGGGTTGGAAATATGTAGCTCTTCCTTCAGGGGCGAGGCTGACTGACCATATCATACCTTTCCCATCCTGACAATCCTTTCCTTCCGTAAGCTGCACAATATCCCTAGGGAGACGTGCCTAGCCTATGCTGGGGCTTTCATTCCTCCAAAATCTAACAGTCTAACAGTCTTGGATAAGACGTAGCCTTCAAGATTCATCCGATGTATCATCGTCCTCAATATCTCCTGGGGAACCCCCTTACCCCAGACCGACCCACCCCCCCCCTCTTGCCCCCCCTCCCCCTTCTCACCACCCCGAAGAGCCCAGACCCCGCCCGATGTTTTCAGCACGTGCGCTACGCCTCGGCCGACGTCCGCCGACCGGCTAGTAGGCCGGTACCCCACATCAAAGGTGCCGGTCGAGATACGCGGCGGCGACTTTTTGTACAACACTCTCACACGCGCGCACACAGACACACAGACACACGGACACACCGGGCGGCACAGCCTTCAAAAACCTCCCCCCCTCCCCTCCCCCCCCGGAGGAGCGGGAACGGCCCGTCATCACGGGCCCCGGCGTTGTCGGGAGATTTTTGGGGAATTTTACTTCTACAGCTCGTCAGCGTCAGCCGCTGGGGCCGGCGGCCGCCGGAGAGAGAGGAACTTCTGGGCGCTCGACTTTTTGGATTTAGAAAAATCGGTTGAGAATAAGAACGAATCTTAAGTTTTAGCGAAGTTCCCCTACTTCCCCTATAGGGGAGTACCATGAGACTTACTATTACCGTAAGTCTCATGGTAAGACCTAAGCCCGAGACCATGATAACTTTTCGTTTTGGGGCCCCCAGACGCGAAAAACACTATTACAGTATTTCAAATTTCTAAGCTATATGTGTCTGTCTGTAAGCAAGAGAGCGCTCGCTAAAACGGTCCGATTTTTATGAAATTTAGTGCAGACGTGTAAAGTAGTAATTATTCGGATGAGTTTGAAAACCAGCCCGATCGGACCACTAGTGGGGGGGTAAAGGGGGATGACCCACCAAAAAAGGGTTTTTTTGGGGTATCACATAGAAAAATAAAAATAATTCATCTTTCGTTGATACCACTGAATTCAGCTCGAAAAACAAACAATATAGAAAATAAATCATTGCTCTACGTCCATTAGTTATCGAGAATTTGAAAAGTGGGAAACACAGTACGTTGTCCCAATGATAGCCTAAGGGGGAATTAGTAAATTACTATATCTCGCTCATTTCGGAACAAATCTTATTAAAACTTTATTAGAGGCTTCATGTAGTTGAGATCTAGTTTATTGTTGTCTAACATCCCCGAAATTTCTATTTTTGTGGCAGCAAACCTGCATATTGAATCCGTATGTTATCCTAATTGGAAAATAGGTGATATTTACCTATATAGCTGACTTTTTTAATATACAGTATTATGCTAAAGATATATCAAAATAATACTATATCTTCAATATTTTTAACTAATATTGATAAAACTTGTTAAATAACTTGTTCTAGTTAAGATTTACTATATATTTAATTGAAACCACACTTAAGATTTACTAAATATTTAATTGAAACCACACGGTTTTAACTTATACATTTTGCAGCAAACCTGCATACTCATTCCTCATGGTTTTTTATGGAGATTACAAAAAGTGTCATCTCTCTCTATTTTTGATGGATTTTTTGCATTTGAAATTCGCTGAGTGTATGCAGGTCTGCTGCAACGGGGTATTTAGGTTTTGGATACTGAGGAAGCATAAAGGTTGTTTTAGAGATTTTCATTTTCCAGGTAAAATTATACGTGTACAATCTCACCGGGGTGGCCATAGCGCTAATCGATCCAGTCGAGTATATGAAAGTCAAACTGGAAACATGATTTTTGATTGCTGAAAAAGGCGAACGGCATTAAGTAAGTCCAAAAGTTAAAAAAACAAAAATCAAATTGGGTTTGGAATACTATACTATACTAAATTCGTATTTTCAACGTAAGAACAATCGGCAATAACAAAAAACTCAAAATGATTCGACTGCTGTTTCGTGTAACACAATATTATCGCATTGTCACGTATTCAAAGAAAAAACAAAAACCAATTACGTTCATTAACTTTTAGCGAATTTCCCCTATAGGGAAGAAGCTATTACCGTCGTAGGTCTCATGGTAAGACCTAAGCCCGAGACCATGATAACTTTTCGTTTTGGGGCCACCAGAAGCAAAAAACACCATTCGTTCGAATTTATATATATATATCTATCTATCTATCTATCTATATATATATATGTGTCTGTGAGCACGATAGCGGCCGTAAATATGGTCCGATCTTAATGAAATTTGGTACAGACATGTAAAGTGGTGATCGATTGGACAAGTTCGTAAACCAGCCCGATCGGACCATCGGAAGGGGGGGTAAAGGGGGAATAACCCCCCCAAAAATGGGGTTTTCTGGGTGTTTACATAAAAAAATGAAATTAATCAAATTTTTGTTGGCACCATTGGATTCGCCTCAAAAAAACAAACAATTTAGTATTTTGAATCATTGCTCTATGTCCATTGGTTACCGAGATATTGAAAGTGGTAAACACAGTACGTTGTCCCAATGTTAACCTTATGCGGAATAAGTAAAATTCTATATCTCGCTCATTTCTCAACATATCTTAATTAAACTTGGTTTGTGGCTTCATTTAGATGAGATCTAATGTATTTTAGTCAAAAATCCCCGAAATTTCAATTTTTGTGGCAGCAAACCTGCATAATCATTCCCCATGTTATCCTTATGGGAAATAAAAAAATTCTATCTTACTTATTTTTTAACATATCTTGACAAAACTTGGTATTTGGCTTCTTCTAGTTAAGATATACTAAATAATGAATTAAAACTAACCAGTTTTAACATACCTGTTGCAGCAAACCTGCATACTCATTCTACATGCTAACCTTATGGGTAATAAAATAAGTTGTGTAGTTCGCTCATTTCTCAAAATATACTGATAAGAAATGGCATGAGGCTTCATACAGTTAATATCTACTTGATTATGGCTTAAAATATCCAAATCATCAAATTCCTGAGGCAGCAAACCTGTGTACTCTCTTTCCCAATGTTAACCTTATGAGAGGTAAATGCAATTGGATAGCTTTCTTATTCCTCAGCATATATTGATAAAACATGTTATGTGGCTTTATATAGTTTAGATATATTGGATTGTAGCCTATAATACCTCATTTTCAAATTTCTGTGGCAGCAAACATGCATTTTTCCATACTAATCTTATGAAGAATAATTTATTTTTGATTACCAATTGTGGGCATTTGGCAAATCACAGGATGAGGGAACAGGGCTCAAATTAAATGTTTTAATGTCAGGGACTCAGGAAAAGTACTGCAATTTCTTAAAGTTTGCTAGATAACAAAAAATAACATAAAATAACTGCCATTTAAGTAGCATTGGGAAGTAGCATTGGGATCTAAAACGTCTGCTTTGTTTACATTAAAACATGTGAGCTGATGTTTGATTCAAAGCCACATGGTGGATACAGACATATGGCTTACTTAAAGGCCAGATAACTAAATATGTCAAATAAATGTACTATAGCGAATACAGATTTTTACTGATGATGTTTATGAAATTTTTTACTCAAACTTAAACAGCTGGTCATTTCCCCATACGATTAAATTGGAAAAGCTAGCTGTTTTGAAGTTTTGAACATTGCATTTTCGTGCCAAGTATAGGCTATTATTTTTTATAGCCTGTTGATCTTAAAAGCCACTAGGAGAGTATTTTTGCACGCTTTCTTTTGAATGTATATTGATTTTACTTGATGCGAGACTTCATTTAAATTATTTATTTATGCACTTGAAATTCGCTGAGTATGCAGGACTGCTGCAACGGGGGTACTTCTTTATAATCTGTGGAAATACGAAACAACGTACCACGATTTTTTTCCACATAGGTGGTCCACCGAACGAAGTGTTATACGAATTTCAACATTCAAATTACATAACTTGGTAAATAAATACTAGTGGCTTGAAGGGGCTTAAAGCCCCTAATGAGGGAAAATTAAAACTATCCTTTATTATAGTACAAAATACCTTCATAGCAAACTGAATCTACCTTATATTGATATCTAGCCTAGCACATGGTTTTCAATCAAGTATCAGCATCACATGTTTTATGTAAACAATGGCAGATATTTTACGTTATTTCTCGTTTACTGGTGAATTTAAAGCGATTTCATTATTTTCCCGCCATCACGGAATAGAGACCTTTAATTTGAGCCCTCTCCCATATTTCTACGACTTGCCAGACGCCCACAATTTTAACGCAAAGAATCGCCTTACGAAATTATTTGATAAATATGTTGTACGGCGACGCGGTGAACTTAAGAATTACACCACACACGCTTCTAACAATCTGCCCTCACGGAAATCCCGCCTGATAAAACTCTATTAAAATTAAGGTTACATCCTTGTACTGTCGTCAATTCTATAAACATCTGAGTAGATTACTCGAGTTTCGATACTATGGTAACATTTACAAAATCTTCATACAAGAACATATCCTCAGGTCGTCAATATTGAAAACTTTCTACACAAAAAACTAAAGACCTGACCTGAGGATATATTCTTGTATGAAGATTTTGTGGAATGAAGAAATTGAAAGAGTAAATACAATTAATTTTTTAGGTGTTATGGTTGACAAAAATTTAAAATTTGATCAACAAATTGATAAAATGTTGTAATAAACTATCAACAAACTTATTTGTATTAAGATTATCGCAATTTTGCAACAAAAATACATTACTAACGATTTACCGCGTTCTTTAATTACACCTATTATTACATACGGAATTCAAATCTGGGGTATGGCAAATTCTAACGTTAAAAGAATATTTAAACTGCAAAAAAGAACCCTAAGAATTATATTCAAGATAAAACAAAGAAACTCTTGTTAAAAAAAAAACTTTAAAGAAAACAATTTATTGACATTTTGGTCCATATACATTTATGAACATTAAAATTTGTGAAATGTAATATATCAATTTTTCATCATTCACAAAATAATGTTTACAAATCAAATCTTCGCTAAAACAATACATTCAATATGGAATACCACAGAACAACATTTTACAAACGACATTTACTGTATAATGGAAGAAAATTATATAACAAAATGCCTGAACAGTTTAAAAACTTACCCATTGATGAATTCAAATCTAAATTTAAATTATATCTTATTAAGAAAACAGACTACTAAATAGAAGAATTTTTCGAAGATCAACATCAAGATTAATATGTCAAGAATCAACATAATCCAAATTTAGTTTTAAGTATAATGAATGTAATGCTGATGCAAAATCTTGTCAAAGCAAATCAGTATTATTATTATTATTATTATTATTATTATTATTATTATTAAGATTTTGAAAATAGTACCATAGTATCGAAACTCCCGAGTCAATCTACTCGGATTATTAGGGGTGTGCGAGTAGTAATTTGAAGTCGAGTGGAATTTTATAAAATACTCGCGAGTTTCGAGTTCTTCTTTTTAGTCGAGTATTTTGAATAGTATGAGTTAATATTAATCATACTTATTATTGAACACATACTATGTAATAATATTTTTTAGTTATTAAACTGGGAAGTGTTCCTATGAGTTAAAACTAAACCTGTTTTCAAATGAAATGAAACGACAATTAAGGTCACTCTTAGCATAATTTTATATAAATTATTATTCAATATTTGGTTAAACGTTCAGCCAAAGGAGGGAAAAACCAAGCAACATCTGCGCCGTTTGCTTTTAAAAGGAATAGACCTCTTTACATATTTTTGAAGGTTTAAAAATTAATGTTAAATATGTCTCATTGAACAGAATTGAAGATCTGAAAAGATCGGGTAAGAAAATATCTCAAATTGAAGAAAGGAAAACAAAACAATAATAAACTAAATTTACTGTTATTAATAGGTAACTCAAAAACCACTTCAATTTCAAGTACAGAAAAATAACAAAGTTGTATGGTGGCTGTTCATGACTGTGTGAAAACGGCCGTAAAATGCAAACGCGCGTGACAATCCTGGGTAAACGGCGGGGGTAACTTCTCAACTCAATCTTCCGAGTATTTTTTAAAACTTCGAGTCGAGTCGAGTAGTCTAAACCCGGCTCGGAAAAAAGCTCGATAATCGAGTTCTCGTACACCCCTACAGATAATATTAGAATTGACGACAGTACAAGGTATGCAACCTTATTTTTAGCGAATTTCCCCTATAGGGAAGAAGCTGTTACCGAAGTACTCATGATAAGACCGAAGCCCAAGACCATAATAACTTTTCATTTTGGGGCCCCCAGAAGCAAAAAAACACTATTCGTTCAATTTCATTTATATATATATATATATATATATATATATATATATATATATATATGTAAGTGTATATATATATGTAAGTGTCTTTAAGCATGATAGCGGCCGTAAAAATGGCCCAATCTGAATGAAATCTGGCACAGCCATGTAAAGTAGTAATTATTCGGACGAGTTCGAAAACCAGCCCGATCGGACTACCGGAAGGGGGGTAAAGGGGGGTAAACCCCCCCAAAAATGAGGTTTTTAGAGTTTTTTTACTAAGAAATATAAAATTTATCGTTATTTTTCGTTGGCACCATTGAATTCAGCTCAAAAAAACAAACAATTTAGTATCTTGAATCACTGCTCTATGTCCATTGGTTTCCGAGATATTGGAAGTGGTAAACACAGTACGTTGTCCCCATGTTAACCTTATGGGAAATAAAGAAAATTCTATATCTCGCTTATTTCTCAACATATCTTGATAAAACTTGGTATATGGCTTCTTCTAGTTCAGATCAACTAAATATTGAATTAAAACCACCCAGTTTTGATATACCCGTAGCAGCAAACCTGCATACTCATTCCCCATATTATTCTTATGGAGCTTACCAAAACATGTCAAATCTCGCTATGTTGGATTGAATTATGCTCTTTTGCATTAGAAATTCGCTGAGTATGCAGGTGTGCTGCAACGGGGGTATTTTTTATTGATTGATTCAATTCTAGAAGCGAATAATGAACGTGATAAAACTCCACGAGATACAAGACCTGGACAAGACGTCTGGCCCGTCAGACGCCACCCGCGTCGCTGTTCAGTGATGCAGACGCGCGGCGGGGGCGCTTTGTGGCGTAGGAGATGACATATCCGCGTCTTCGCGTCACACAAAAATTGAAGGGGTCCCCCGTAAAACGTTCTAAGCGACAAAAAACTAGTTTCGAGTAATCAAGCGTTTAAAGTTGAATTCTAAAATTTACGGTTTTTTCAAGGTTAGAACTTAAAATCATGTATAATTTGTTAACACCCTATTTATAACATCATAATGTAGCCTTATATTCAATTTTTACTTGCCATTAGTCATTTTAAAACATTTTATGAGGTTTATTTGGGGTTATAACGTTCTAAATGACTGGCGCATGAAACGTTCTCTGACGGACTGCTCTTCTGCTTTGGAAGAAAACATAATGGGAGAGTAGGAATACCAACATAGACGAAAATGAAACACAAAATTGATCAATTTTATTGATATAAAAGTATAAAAACGTAATTTTGTCACATAACGTGAGACGTCATTTTGCTAAAAATTATCAATCAAAATGTGGTGCTTAAAACGTTATTCTACTCACTTCTACTAGGGGCAATTTTCCAGGCCTCGGCTATTTAGTTTTTGAAATAAGGGTAATCAAGCTTTTCTATACTCATTTCTGGCCTTATCCTTCCACTTTCCAATATTTACTTCACGTCTTTTATTTTTATTTACGCGATCTGGTGGCTGGGCGACAACGCAACGACCAGCGGATAGTCCATCTTTCGGCGAATAGAACGTTTTTCCCCAAAAATTCCGTGCAGTCCCGCGAAGCACGCAAACTTTGACAGACGAAATCAGGGCTGCCAACTCAAAAATCTTCAAAACAAAATATACCACGGTGTAGCTCGTGTCCTAGAGAACCTTTTTCACTAAATACCTCCGATTTTGAAATGTTGTCGCTTAGAACGTTTTAGGGGGGACCCCTTCAACTGTAACATTAACATTTTTTCGCTTAACCCGCTTCGATTTATAAGAAGGTGTTTTAGGTGAAAATACGGGGTGTTTTTTACGCAATCCAAAACTTTGTTTTATCAGTGAAGGATAAAAGATCCCCGGATTTGATCCCACTATATTATTTTCTTTGGGGATACATTAAAAGTAAGGCCTACGAAAACAATTCACAGGATATTCAGCACCTCAAAACAACGTAGCTAATTTAATGCAAGAAAGTCAAATACGTACTGTACCTTGCAACAAGTGTTCGAGAGTTTGATGGAGAGAGCATAACTTTATACAAATGCCAATGGCGGATTATTTGGGCACGTAATATAAACTAAATGTGATCAAACTCAAATAGTGGGTTATGTAAAATGTAAAGATTAATAAAACAATACTCATTTCATATTTATATGTGCATTATTCAATCTTAAAAGTGGGTTGCGTTAAAAAAAAAAACACCCTATATAATCAGAGATGACTGACTACAGTTGCGGCCCCATTACGCCATTATCAAATCAATAAAGACATGCCAGGCTCCATTTACCTCGGTGATGTGAAGATCGCCATGGTGTTCACATGTTTTGGACAAAACACAAATAGTCACATATCAATATAAACTAGTAAACCTGTTGCTCGAAATCAAGCAATTGTTATGTATTGATTTAAAAATAAAAATAATTATGGTTCAGTATTCTAGGACTATTTTATTAATTATATGGTAGAACTTCCTGTTATACTGAAATTTTGTACAAAAGCTTTTTAAAACTGAATTTTTTGTGAATACTCAGTCATCTTTAAGGAGATGTCCACGTTTCCCGGCCCTAAGAAGCGTATGACCTGTCTTAATCTCAAACCGAACTAAAATGGTTCAATAAATCTACTTATAATCAATGTTAAGTCTGTTTCTTTTTTTATTTTATTTATATTTATATAATTTATTCATAATAATTTATTTCTCCTTTTAGTATTTTTTTGGAATATAAACATATGTAAATATTAAGATCTTCACACATGTGATTCAAAATAAATGTTTTCAATACTGAATTCTGACCTTAAGTATGTATTAGGATAATAGTTTATTTACATCTTCCATCAACTGAAATGCCTCCTCCAGCTCTACATGCAATGGTTTCAATTAATTCCATTAACAACATACGGCTTTGCTGAAAAACTTTTGTTTGCTCCAATCAGCTGCTTTATTTGAAATTTATATTCCCATATTAAATCTTACGGACCAATACGAAACTTTAAGGGCGTCTAGGTCTCTTCCCTTCAGTCAAACCTTTTTTAATTTTATTTCCTGCAAAACTTTACACCAAGCTCTTTCCAATGACACCAAAAACATGAAAATCGGTTCAGTAGTTTAGGAGGAGTCTTTGTAACAAAAAAACTGCTCGTGTATTAAATAAGTACTAGTGAACCTGTTGCTCGAAATCGAGCAATTAATTGTTATGTATTGATTTCAAAATAAAAATAATTATGGTTCAGTATTCTAGAACTATTATTTTATCAATTATATGGTTGAACTTCCTGTTATACAAAAGGTTTTTAAAACTAAATCTTTTGTGAATACTCAGTCATCTTAAAGGAGATAAGATGTCCATGTTTCACGGCCCTATAAGTAGCGTATGACCCGTCTTAATCTCAAACCGAACTAAAATGGTTCAATAAATCGACTTATAATCAATGTTAAGTCTGTTTCTTTTTTCTTTTATTTATATTTATATTTATAGAATTTATACATAGGAATTTATTTCTCCTTTTAGTATTTTTCTTTGGAATATAAACATATGTAAATATTAAGATCTTCATACATTTGATTCCAAATAAATGTTTTTAAAATTGAATTCTGACCTTAAGTATGTATTAGGATAATAGTTTATTTATTTACATGTTCCATAAACTGAAATGCCTCCAGCTTTACATGCAATGGTTTCAACTCCATTAACAACATATGGCTTTGCTGAAAAACTTTGTTTGCTCCAATCAGCTGCCTTATTTGAAATTTCGATTCCCATGTTAAATCTTATGGACTAATACGAAACTTAAAGGGCGTCTAGGGCTCTTCCCTTTAGTCAAACCTTTTTTTATTTTATTTCCTGCAAAACTTTACGCCAAGCTCTTTCCAATGACACCTAAAACATGAAAATCGGCTCAGTAGTTTAGGAGGAGTCATTGTAACAAAAAAACTGCTCGTGTATTAAATAAGTATAGATATATATATATATATATATACTCGAAAAAATAAAATACTTGGGAGTAAATTTCTCCGAGGAAATAGTATTTAATTCTGAAAAAGCTATAAAATCATTGGTAAATAAAATTGATAAACTAACAAACACCACTTTCCCAAAATATGAGCAGAAGATGTTCGTTTTAACTAATTTTATCTGGCCCTCACTAATATACCCATTCCAAACAGCACCGCTAAAAAAATAAAGTTACAATTCTTTGGCGACATTGATAAGATAGTTAGATCAACAACGAAAGAAATATTAGATCTGCCAAATGATACCCCAACCCCTTTATTCTACTCAAGTACAAATAAAAAAGGTCTAGGTCTCAGTAAATCAATGTGGGAAGCATCACTCCAACACATTAGTCATTAACATTTGTCGTGTTTTAGAAAAAGCAAAGAACCCCTACCTTGAAAATCTTAGAAATTACAAAAATGAAATATTATTTTGCCTAAAAACTTTAAACCTAAACAAAGATTACTATGAAGCAAAATCCCAGAAATTAAGGGAAATGTTGCGAAATATAGAATTTCAATGTTGGTGTAAGCTACCTCAGAAAGGCAAAGGAATTACTTTATTTGGCGATTGTCCAAAAATAAACAAATCACTTTCAAATGGTAGAGGACTGACCGAATCTGAATTTAAGTTCTATTTAAAAATGATCGGTGACGTCATACCTGTAAGAAGTCTGTATGGCAGGTCCAGGGACGGAAACCAGTGCAGACATTGCTCTGTAACTGAGAACTTCACCCTTGAGTCACTAGCTCACGTCCTTGGACAATGCCCATACAACAGTCTTCTACGGAATGCTCGTCACCACACCATCAGAAAAATGTTTGCCGAACAATTTAAAAGGAAACAATATGAGGTATATGAAGAAGTGATGGGAATTGAAGACCGGGGATCCATTAGACGAAGTGACATAATAGTCATCGACAGAAAAGAAGATTGGGGTCTAATTGTTGATCCAACCGTCAGTTTTGAAGTAAATGAAGCACAGCCTGAAGAAGTACACGAAGAAAAGAGAGCCATCTACGAAAACACTATAAATTACTACTATTCGGAAACATATAAAGTTTCTAAATTTCAAGTATACGGCTTCATGATCGGTGCCAGGGGTACAATACCCAAACTTACTCAAGAATTCTGGACAAAATTTAAGTTAGAAAATCATATACTAAATTTAATTTCACTCACAGTAGTTAAGTATTCTGTTAGTATTATCAGAAGTCATCTTTACAAAAATAACTAGTTTCAATTAATCAAAATTTATGTACTTTAGTATTCTTTGTTAATAAGCAAATCATGTTGATGATAAGACGATAAATAAAATATCTTTATATATATATAGACATAGATAAAAAAAATACATTTTTACAAAACCACACGAATTGCGCACAATTACTTATTTGGACATGTTACCGGCCGGCCGGGCGATACCGAACTGCCTGCAAATAATTAATTGTGCGCAATTCTTGTATTTTTGAAAAAATGTATTTTTTAAAGTTGTAAATGTGTGACTGTTTGTGTTTTTAATGTGTCAAAACGTTTGATAACCATGACGATCTTCACATAAGTGAAGTAAATGGAGCCTGGCACTTCTTTATTGATTTGGTAATGGCCTAATGCCATTGACTATTGATTCAAAACTGTAATCATCCCTGATTATAATTAAAATCGACAACATAATCTGGGGTAAGTAACCCCAACTATTTTAGTTACTTAAGGCTTTATTTTAGTTACTGGAGGCAAAATCATTAAAAAAAAATTGTAATGTCAACATTTTTGCTTTCGACCAGCTTAAATTCATACGAAGGCGTTTTAGGTGAAAATATATCTACTGCGTAAGACTATATTTTTTGTTACTCTTTTAAAATAATAAAAAGTATAATTAGAGCTCGGTACCAGATTAACAGTGAAGCAAAAACACATGAAAACAGTTTCAAATATATATCGCATAAATTAACACTTTCGAAGTGCTTAAAACCCACAAAAATGCACCTATTTTTCAAAAACCTATCACCCACACCAATGCCTCCAGGAATTATGCGTCCCGTGTTGGTTGTTTAAAAAAAAGATCAACATATGTATGGTATTGAGTACACAACGAGAGGGAGTTTGGAGGAATTCTATCTCCGATTTTATAGCATTTTGTTACCCGAATTATTTTGTTCAAATTCGTAAAATCAATAAATCAATATCAAACAATATATACAAAGAGTTGTGTGTCGATATATTTCGGGCTACAGCCAAAACTACTTGACGTAGACACTTCATCTTGGTGTCAAATTAAAGCTTGGAATCTCATGATGTGCACTATGGAGGTTTGGCATTGATATCTTTAAGGGCGTAGGCCCAGGATCGTTCGAAGGGAACCCGTGTCGAGGATTTTGGAAGTTTTTTATTAGTTGCTATGGTTACCATTTGAAATAGCTGCTATGCTACTATCAGAATGCAGCACTAAGAAACTTCAAAAATACAATGAGAAAACAAGCTCCAGGGCAAAGCCGGGATTATCAGCTAATTAAAACAATAAATAGGCCTACAGAAAAAAATCCTACGAGAACATTTTAGTTTTTGAAATAGTAACTAAATCAATTTTAGAATGTGTGTTCGTACTTAAACACTGATTTTGAATAAATTTTATTAATTTTGTTTTTTGTTGTTATTAAGGTGACCCCTTATGGACATTTGCCTAGGAGAACTTAATTATTCACCACAGTTTTATTAAATTTCTGCTTTTATTTAAGAAATAATATGTACATATACTTATTCATAGATAATTATGATTCAGATGTAACATTGTAACAATGGTGAATAAAATTATTGTTTATTATTATATTATTATTATTATTATTATTATTATTATTATTATTATTATTATTATTATTATTACAGTATTAAATCGCGGAATTTCCCAATCGTGCACGAGCGACTTCGGCAGAACGATCGATGTGTTAAATAGTAGGGAACATAATGTTTCAGACATTCAGACAGCATATACCCGAGCAGGAGCTATAATTTCGGTGGCGCATAAAACCGTTCAATTGTAAAAACATACTCGGTATTGAAACGTCCCAGACGATATTTCTGGTCAGTTATCCGTCCGCGGAGATTTGCCGAGCTTCGATTCCTCGGCATTGTTGTGCAGTGGAGCGAGTGGAGCGGACCGGCGTTGGATTGTTGTCATGTATTGGGATCGGGGGAGGACGATACGATATGAAGGGAATGTCAAGTCGGATAATAATGTCGAACAGACATCCCTTCCATTCGCTTCCAACCCCGATACACGGGGACTGTTTCAAAACGGGTTTTACAATTGAAGGGGTCCCCCGTAAGACGTTCTAAACGACAAAAACCTAGTTTTGAGTAATCAAGGGTTGAAAGTTGAATTCTAAAATTTACGGTTTTTTAAGGTTGGAACTTAAATTAATGTATAATCTTTTAATACCCTATTTATAACATCATAATGTAGCATTATATTAAATTTGTACCTGCCATCAAGCATTTTAAAACATTCTACGTGTTTTTTTTAGGGGTTATTACGTTCTAAATGACTGGCGCTTGGAAAGTTTTCTGACGGACTGCTCTTCTACTTTGGAAGAAAACAAGAAGGAGAGTAGGAATACCAACAGAAACAAAAATAAACTTAATATAAAACAATTTTATTGATGTAAAAGTACAAAAACGTAATGTTGTTAATAAAACGTGATACGTCATTTTACTAAAAGTTATCCACATGTGGTGCTTAAAACGTTATTCTACCCACCTCTTTTGGGGGCAACTTCCAGGCCTTGGCTTCTTATTTTTTGAAATATAGGGTAATCCAACTTTTCTATATTCAATCCTGGTCTTATCCTTCCACTTTCCAATATTTACTTCACGTCTTTTATTTTTATTTACGCAATTTTGGTCCTTGGGTGTCAGCGCAACGACCGGCGGGGATCCATCTTTCGGCGAATAGAACGTTATTACCCAGAAAGTCCGTGCAGTCTCGCGAAGCACGCAAACTTTGACAGACGAAATCAGGGCTACCAACTCAAATATCTTCAAAACAAAATATACCACGGTGTAGCTCATGTCCTGGAGAACCTTTTTCACTGAATATCTCCAATTTTGAAGTTTTGTCGCTTAGAACGTTTTACGGGGGACCCCTTCCATTACTAGCTACAGATTCCTAATTACTAGTTACAATCTAATCCAGCTGTATCTTATCGGTTCTGAAACGAAATCTTAGTATTACAGAATACAAAGGCAATATTATTAATTCACCAACATAATTTACAAACAGCCGCATGAATGTATATTTGTGACCCGCCAAGGAAAAAGAGACCTTATCTGCCCAGACAACATTTTACAGGACAGCAAGTTTTAGATTAGAGGTTAGGGCACAGAAAACAGATCTGTTTTCTGTGGTTAGGGTAAAAAAACAAATTTTCTAATTTTTATCGTTTCTTTCTCAATATATGTTTCCGAACAATATTCGGTCCATCTTACCCTAAAACTTTTTTCGAAACCCTTGAAATCTGGAGAAAGGGGGCAATGCTATTTTAACGCTTCGAAGTTTAAAAAATCAAAGAGTTTTGTGAGGAATAAATGCAAAACTAAAAAGGTTCACTATAAAGGCGTGTGTAAGCTCACAAGAAAATATATTCCATAATGTATTTTTACATAAGGGATAATTTATTGTGAGATTACCACACTTTTATCGAGAACCAATTTTGATGATTGAGATGGTAAATAACTGGGATTTTCATCATGATTCTATGGGTATAATTTATACCCATAAATTTTTGGGACTATAGATCACTAGGTCAAATGGGTTCGCCCCCTAGGGAATGTATTTTACACCAAATTTTACATGTCATGTATTCCTTATGGCAGAGGTATTAGAAATACAACATTTTAGCATATTATTAATATCAACAGTTATTATCAATATTTCTTGTACATATTCATACTCATTTTATTGAGAATTTTATTTTCTACAAAAAACGCCATTTAATTTTTTTTCGTATCTCTTATGGTTTTTCGTGATGATCAAAAAAATGTCTAGAGAAACACGAACCAGAAATGGGGGTTTTCAAGATGGCGGCAAGTTGCCCTGGTGGGATTTTTTGGGAATTCTATTATGATGACCCCAGCTGGATGTATGACCTCTCCACCAATTTTCAGCCTTTCGAACCTGTCAAATTAGAATTCCGCTATTACTCTATTTTTTTGCATTATTTTCCTGCACTATATTACATATTACAGCGTTTAATATGTCGTACAAGCCAAGAAGATATACGTGCTATTGTTACACACCGAAAGAAACAATTAACCTGAGAAAGTTTAAACGGAAATTAAAGTTTTAAACCTTTAAACCACTGTCACCCTGAATTACACAGAAAACGTTCAATTCGGTCCAATTATGTGCCCATTGCTCGACAATCCGTGTGGCGAGTTCAATACCGAACAAAGGTGCAACACTGGCCGGCCTATCAGGGTAGTTACCGTATATATTTGCCAGCCCAGCAAAGCCGGGCCCCCATCAAACATTTAGTCACAAAGTCACGTTCCACCAAATACACTTTACGTCGGACACTTTTACGTCAAAACGTGGTAATGGATTTTTTAAATCTCGGTAAACAAAGTTTTCGAAATAGTTCTAAATACCAAAATTTGATTAGTTATCCAAGCATGATCGTAAAAATTACATTTCCTCTATAGATTTTGAAAGAATTCGCTTGGATTAATTGGATTGAGAGGTTTAGCGATGCGAAATTTACCTTGTCACCCATTAATGTCTCTATTGTAATCCATTCCATTGCTTTCTTTGAATTGCCATCTCTTGCGGCAGTTGTGCAATATTATTGGGATTTCAAAACCTTAGTGAGTAACATGTTGTAGCTCGGGTGTTTAACGAGTTTTTTTTAAGATACACAAAGGAACTAAGTCAAAAAATTCTTATTAATTAGGTCTTAACGTCATTTTAAAGTACCATTTCATTCTTCCTGTAACAAAAAAATACAGTAAAAATCTATTTTTTTTGTTGTAGACATTCAAACTTCAACATGTTCCTCGCGAGATCAATGCACACATTATTTTATATTTATCGATAATACCAAGTCGATTGAATCCTTTTGTATTGTCCCACAAATTCTAGTCAGAGTGAGAAGTATCTAGTGTATTAATTTATTAATTATGGGGTTGATATAAGTTTGTTGGGTGGATTTGGGACCTTCATCCCAAGGACTTCAACCCCCCTCCCCCATTTAATAGTCTTCCACCTCCCCCAACCCCCGGCAATAACGAAAGATAGTACCATGGTATTTTTTAAGCTTTGTACTTTTATTTTAACAATATTGCCAAAACAAACTTTTTAAATTCATAGTAGCCTAAACAAACTGATTACAATGACAATTTATGCAAATATTTTAAACTTAGCTGGATCAATTTTAGAGAACGTATAAAGACATCTAAACTCGGTTTAAAAAGTTATCTTTCTACAGATCAAACTCTATTTGAATCGACTCTCTCCTATTGGCAGACGCTGCGCTGGAAGCTACTACCTGTCACCCACTGTGAATTAGCTTATTGCAAATTGAAAAATAATTCCCGTCCTATACTCCATCGGTTGTCGAGGGAGTTTACAACTCTTAGGAAATAGGCTAATTATTTCAAAACTCTCGTATGAATCTTCTTTCTACTATATATTTGTCAAATACCATTCGCCTACCATCGCACAGCCCAAACTACTTGACCTAGAACCTAGAAACTTTGCATGTACGTTCCTCTCAGGGCTTATAGGCATCCACTAAGAACGGATTTTTTTTTAAATTCCCTCAGGGCTACGCCATATGATACATCAAAGTATCAATGTTAAAGTATAGGGAAGCTCATATAGTTGTCATGGCAACCTTAACATGAAATCTTGAATCCAAGGAAGTTTTTCTGTTTTCCACAGGTGAAACCGTGTTGATTAGCTAGTATTTTATAACTTTAATTATTATTTTTAATAATATTTAAAATAATGTTAGCGACCAACGGAAATTCGGGGCATTTTTGCGTCCCAACAGTCAAGAGCCTTTTTTGGGATCGAGACACTTAGGCCAAACATGGTGACGGTGCCGAAAATTCGGGACGTTGTCAACCCTGAATATATATAATATAGAATCGATCACAAAGAAAGAAGAGTTCGGTGGAAATGGTGAATTAATTGATACAACAGGAAACCAGGACTTAATTCAAATTAAATGTGTACTGATCGAACCGTTCGGAAACTAGATTCGAAACACTCGATTCACGCGAACGGCAATTCAATCGGATTCTTCTAATGACTCGTAAAGCCCGTCACTACGGCCGGCCGGAGACGAGAGAGATAGACCAGTACACAGAGAGCCGTGAATCTTGAATCTTGCCCGGGGGTGGGGCCGCTTTGAAGCCGCCGACACACAACCTACTTCGGTCTTACTCGGACATCTCCGGCCGTCTCCGAGCCGCTCGGTCGCCGCGCCTGCTCGGACCGACTTCGGTCATACTCGGGCATCTCCGGCCGTCTCCGAGCCGCTCGGTCGCCGCGCCTGCTCGGACCGACTTCGGTCATACTCGGGCATCTCCGGCCGTCTCCGAGCCGCTCGGTCGCCGCGCCTGCTCGGACCGACTTCGGTCATACTCGGGCATCTCCGGCCGTCTCCGAGCCGCTCGGTCGCCGCGCCTGCTCGGACCGACTTCGGTCTTACTCGGGCATCTCCGGCCGTCTCCGAGCCGCTCGGTCGCCGCGCCTGCTCGGACCGACTTCGGTCATACTCGGGCATCTCCGGCCGTCTCCGAGCCGCTCGGTCGCCGCGCCTGCTCAGACCGACTTCGGTCTTACTCGGGCATCTCCGGCCGTCTCCGAGCCGCTCGGTCGCCGCGCCTGCTCGGACCGACTTCGGTCTTACTCGGGCATCTCCGGCCGTCTCCGAGCCGCTCGGTCGCCGCGCCTGCTCGGACCGACTTCGGTCCTACTCGGGCATCTCCGGCCGTCTCCGAGCCGCTCGGTCGCTGCGCCTGCTAACTGATATTTGGGTGTATCAGATACTACTGATGCTGATACTGAATTTGGGTGTATTAGATTCAAGCAGTGGCACACCCAGAAATCCTCCTTGGGGAACGGGGGACACAACCATTCGGAGCTTGGAGGGTATGGAATATCCCCCTGTTGGAGGGGTGTCCTGGTGTTCTCTCCCGGGATATTTTTGAAAATTAATCTTTAAACTCGTGTTTGTAAACAATCCAGAGGCCTAAAACGTCTTATGTAACTCCAGAAATCAGGACTAATCAAGGCTAACCCCTGGTCGGTCTGGAATACTTGTATTCTCCCGGAAGTATAAGTAAAGTGCTTTTACATTACAATAGAAGAAGGATGTTCACTTTTCAAACTTAATTATCCTTTACCATTCATCGGTAAATAAGCTTACAAGGAATTTATTTTACCGCCATTCACTTCTTTTGCATAATTTGCCGTCGATTACCAGATTGTGAATATTGCATTTGAACTGTCGCCGCCAGCATCGTTTACCCAAAAAAAATTATCAGTGTGGAATAACGACTGCAGAATACAATGCTATGTATTGTAAAATGTCAATTGTAGTTATAAAAATTTAACGATCAAAAACACCAGAGCAAAAAAAAACTATAATGCAATGTTTGAATAATCCAGAAAATCTTAGGAGGTGATTTTGATTTTCGATCAAATAAATTATTTCATCGTTAGCCAAAACTAAATTTTAAAGGCTTTCAATACTATAATGTAAATATGGTGCCATAAATTAAAATTATTTGCTTGTTTGTTTTCAGGGGATACAATTAACGATTTATATATTTCCAATTTTAATTAACTTTTAATGAAAATAAACATCAAACATACAATTTCCAGTAATACTATGATTATACATATTTTTTAAGAATTCAAGGAGATATTTTGTATTTGTTACTTTCATGCAGTATTCTTGTTACTTGTTTATAACTGTAACATCACATAAAGAGAATCACTAGAGACATTTTTCATCCATAAACTCGGCAAAAAAATCTTAAGCTCCCCTCGTCACTACACCCCTGGATACAAGTAGCCTATCAGTGACTCATACTAACTCATATAAAATAATACTATCTGAGGATTTACTTATTTAAATGGACCTTGGAGTATCACAATTTTAACAGGGGTACTTCGTAATGTTACAATCAAAACAAGTAAGTTACTGTAACTCTTGATGGTATGAATTTTTCGTGATGGAGTTATTATTATTTGATTTTTCGCTACTCATCACTATAATAATTATAATAAAAAAAATAAAAACTTATTATTATCTCGTTATTAAAGGCTTTTTGTTTTTTTAGCGAATTTCCCCTATAGGGAAGAAGCTATTACCGTAGGTCTCATGGTAGACCTAAGCCCCAGACCATGATAACTTTTCGTTTTGCAACCCCCAGAAGGAAAAACACCATTCGTTCGAATTTTTAATATATATATATATATATATATATTTATATATATGTGTGTGTGTGTGTGTCTGTTTAGCACGATAGCGGCCGAAAAAATGGTCCGATCTTTATGAAATTTGGTACAGACTGAACCGACTGGAAAAATCATTACTTAATTACTAAGTTTTCCTCCCTTAGTAATGATTAGTCCAACCCAAAACTCCAAGCCTACAACACAATCTAATTAAAAGGAAATTTATTGACTTGGCGCGGTTCATGATTTGTTAGATTTTATTTACTTAAAACTAAATGGAGGTGCATGTGCCTAAATACAGTGTGATCGGGTAACCTGTTAACTTGTAAGAAAAAGAACAATTTTATTTACAAACACGTATATTATCAGTTTTAATTGTACATTATTTCTCCTACCTTTACTTTTACTTTTTTAAGAACAATTCTTTCGTAATAACAATTCAATACTTTTTTCCCTGACATGGCATTGATACTTAAATTTAATTAATGACATTTTAATTCCCCATACTGTGGTTATTTAGGCTAGGTAAGGAAGTAGATGGGTATTTCAGCAGATGTGTCCAAAATATATTGTGAAACGGCAAACGTGAAAACGGCAACCCTGTGAAATTCAAAATATTCTTACCTTCTCGGTAACTATAATAATTCCCTGCTTTACAAAAAAATAATTATTATCATTTTATATACAACTTTCATCGTTTCCTCGCTGTTCTTTAATTTACTATCTTTAAATTATTGTTGGTCTTAATATATGAGATTATACAAACTTTGATTGTTTCAAGAAATTTACATTTGACTTGCTACTTTAATTAATCAGTTCTGAACAAGCTGGTATTTTTAATTTTACACAAATTCAACTTATTACCTTAAAACCATAATATTTGAATGTTTCCAATAAACAGGCTTTACTTTAATTTTAATTTGATATTACAGAACAAACTACGATTTTCAAAAAAACTTTTAATTTTAAATAAAATACTCATGAGAGCTTGCTAAAAAGTAACAACCATTTTGACAATGCGCTGTAAAATAAGAAAGATGGAAATTTAATAAAAACGAATAAGATACTCATGTACCTCTTAGAATCTGGCTGCCTGCTCTTCTCCCTTGGGGCGTCGTGGCGCTGGACCTCTGGTGTCGGCGACGTCTGTAGACTCAATGCCCTCTCGGCACCCCTCTTCCTTTACCCCCCGGGTACTTCCCCCACTTACTTTTCATATTATGAGCATCTTATTTGTTTCTAGTTCAACTAGTCTCAACACGTTTTAAGCACAACTAGTTTCAACTCGTTTTAAGATATTAATCTGCTGACTCATGAGCAAATTATTGGACAAAATTATGCAGGATTAACTGTTGCCGGGATTATTAAAATTAAATAAAATATCGTAGATACGGTACAAGACATGTAAAGTCGTAATCGATTGGACGAGTTTGTGAACCAGCCCGATCGGACCACCGGAAGGGGGGGTAAAAGGGGATAAACCCCCTCAAAAATGGGTTTTTTGAGCTTTTTACATAGAAAAATAAAATTTTTCAAATTTTTGTTGGCACCATTGAATTCAGCTCAAAAATAAACAATTTAGTATCTTGAATCACTGCTCTATGTCCATTGGTTACCGAGATATTGAAAGTGGTAAACACAGTACGTTGTCCCAATGTTAACCTTATGGGAAATAAGTAAAATTCTATATCTCGTTTATTTCTCAAAATATCTTGATAAAACTTGGTAAATGGCTTCTTCTAGTTCAGATCTACTAAATATTGAATTAAAACCAACCAGTTTAAACATACCTGCAGCAGCAAACCTGCGCTCTCATTCCCCATGTTAATCTTATGGAGCTTACAAAAACATGTCAAATCTCGCTATGTTAGATTAAAATATATTGTTTTGCATTTGAAATTCGCTGAGTGTGCAGGTCTGCTGCAATGGGGGTATTTATTATTATAGTGATGAGAAGCGAAAAATCAAATAATAAGTTACTGTACCAATATAAAGATCTCACATGATGCTCCCAGGTATGATTCAGCTTATTTTGTATCAATTTGTATAAATAATACAAATTACAGTCCGCACACATGAAAATCCCTACCATTTTAGAGAACTTGTGCGAGAGAGGTGGATATTGAATATTTCCAAGAGATAGATAGACGATTCTCTAAATATGCGTACACTATTGGCTGCAGCAAAGTTGTTTGGTTTTTTTATACCTATTTGGTTTCCTATTGGACGATCTTTTTGTTTTTTTTATTCATGAAGTGTTTCTGTTGTCAGCTAGATCAGTGTTTCCCAACCTTTTGGTGCTCGCGTACCACCAACATTTACAAAATTTTGGTGTACCATCGCAAGGACCCCCCTCCTCACACCACTGAGGGATCCCCTCCAACAATGCTTGTAGTTATCCTTTGGTGATTTTGTTTTTGCCAGTTAAATTTATTTTATTTTACTTGCCAATGTACATTTTTAGATTATAAGGATAATCTAAATTTTTATATTTTGATTATAGGGTCATTTCATGTCAAATCAACCAATAAAAAAATAATTTCAGACCTTAGGGTTTTTAAAATAGATAATATTTGGTAATTTTGTTCTACCCCTCATAGTAGGCCTAATGAAAAATACAAAGTTTTAGATTTTCTTACCTTTCGTTTCTGAGTTATACAATTTTAAAAATTGTATACGTCAGACACGATAGGTAAAAAGAATCTGAAACTTGGTATTTTTCATTTTCTCTTATAGTATTATACTTATCAAAAAATATCATTGAATTTTGAGATATCAAGTTCCAGACCATTGGTTGATTTGATATGGAAGGACCCTATAAAGACATTTTGACAAATTTTATGTTATATTTTTGTATCTATTGGGCATTACCCACCTTCAGGTAAATGGTGTTATTCAATTTTTGCAAAGACTGACGATATCTGTATCTTGTCACATTTAAAAGACGAAAACAACACATACACAAAATACGCCACACATGAATGCCCGACATTTTCGAAAACCGAGGAAAACGTTTCCCAGTTTTCAGAAACATTGGGTATTCGTGTGTGGCGTATTTTGTGTTTGTATATGTGTTATTTTTGTCTTTTAAATGTGACAAGTGGTCTGGATATACAGATATTCAATTCAATTGAAAATAAATTTATTTTGATTTTTAATACTAAAAAGAGAATCATTTAATACTAAAATAAAAATATATCTTCAGTCTTCGCAAAAATTGAATTACCTGAGGGTAAATGCCCAAACCTTACCTTACCTTGGGTAAGTGCCCAATATATACAAAAATATAGAAAAATACCCTGCCTAAAAATGTCTTTTAAAGATATTATATGTTAACCTCAGGTCTGCTCAAGAATTTTAATGTTAGTCAATTTATTTGGCGAAAAACACATGTGAATTTGAATATGAATTTCGTTAATGCAAAAAAATGCCGAGGTACACACGGTAAAATAA